>JAULKJ010132770.1:0-15007 GCA_032355405.1 Rubia balearica | reverse complement strand
CCTCCTCGGGAGCCCTCCTCACTTTAGTGGGCACGACACCAGGCCCTTTCGCCAGTGGGAGTGGCGGCGGTGGATATGGCAGCAACGGCGAAGACGGAACTACCATTTACATCGGTGATGGAGGTGGTGGCGGAATGTTGGATATTTTCACCAATGCCCTATCAACCAAGTCTGAAAATTATCCATAGGAAGGAGCGGAGAGTGAAGACAACAATGAGGATGATGAGGATGACGATGGACGAGGACGTAGTCCGAGGACTCGTGGAGCACATGATCGTACTCCTCCAATCAGCGAGTCGAAAATATCTACAATGTCGTCAGAGTTGCAACGGGAATGCCTCTCCGGGGCGGTGGAGCAGACACTCTCCTCCCTCTTAACCATGACAACATTATAATTAAAATAAGTTGCACTCGTTTTCCTTAAACACTTGGCGAACATCGACTTCTGCAGAGAGGAATCCAGCGAGGGCCTCTGCTGCTCCGCTGATTCCTCGTTCATATTCTTCAGCTCTGTTGATGAGAGAGGTTGGGGGAACACGACAGCGTTGATGATTCATTCAGCTTCTTTGGGATTCACAGGACGGCGACCCTGATACCTCACCCGAAGGCAGAGTGTTTCTGCCCCCCATTTCACAGGGTGTCTTTCCCCCAGCGAACACTGCAGCGTTGATGACTCATTCAGCTTCTTCGGGATTCACAGGATGGCGATGCTAATATCTCACCCGACGTTGGAGGGTAAGAAGCGAGTGAGAGTGAGGAAAGAAGCCGGCAACGGAGTGGGAGAGAGGGGAGGAGGGCGGCGAGGTTGCTATGGGGTGGTGGCTAGCTGGGGTCGCTAAGTTTGTTGGTGATAGGTTTGTCATGAGGGTATTTTTATCATTTCATTTTCTTGTCATTCCTGAAATCGTTTGGTCAATGCTAGAATTAGGGAGTTTGGTTTGTGGGCACAAATTTTTTGAAAGTTAGGGTTAGATTGGCACATACAATAATTAATCAGGGTTAAATTAGCACTTTTTGAGATTGCAGAATTATATTGGCTCTTTCAGCCTAAAGTTAGGATTATAAATGTATTTTGCAGTGCCCCAAATGATCCTTGGGTCTTGGAAAGTGTAAAAAACAACGTCTCTGTCACATTTGGCTAGTACTAAAGAGTTGTTTCAACAAATTCGATGAATGCTTAGGGTTGCTCCAACATAAAAAGAAAATTCAAAATTATTTTAACACTTTTCAGAAAACTCAGGATTATTTTTAGGATTTACCCTTAATAATATTTCTTTTACGCATCTATATGCAAAACTCCAATTTCTGCAAGATGTTTAAAAAAACTTTAAAATGCTAAACAAAGGAGTGACTTGGGAGGGCAGTTCCGACTTCAAAATGTTATTCGGATCCCACATAAAGGTAGTTCATCAAAAAATCAAAGGAATCGTCTTTGATTGCTGCCTTTAATTTAGAGTTTTTCACTAGTATAATAAATACATCAGCAACATGAAACTACTATATAGGAACATGTCGAAAACGAAAAACTCCACATACAACATGTCTATTCTAGCATTATACCCTAACAAATACGATCATCCGATTTTAAACGTTGGGACAACATTCAACCTAGACCCATTGGAATTGGTACCACATGAGCTTATTATTGAGCGCATTGAAGACACAGATGAGCTGGTTGATGATGAACTAACATAGTGTCCCGGACAGTTCTTGCCTTAAGACTCAGAAAAAAACAAAAGATTGATTCACATATTTGTCATCAATAATTATAATATATACTCCCTCTGTCCCACAATAATTTTCCTAATTTTCATTTTAGGACGTCCCACAATGATTTTCATATATCTATTCTTTTCATTTTTAGTCTAACAATCATACCTAAAATACCATTTTTCAACCTTTGTCCCCCCACTTTTTAGTCTTTGTTCCCCACTTTTCAACTTTTGTCCTTCACTTTCAACTTTTGTCCCCCACTCTCTTAATTTTTATGTTATTTTTATTTCAGAACATAATCGTGGGACGGAGTAGTAAATGCAACAGCAAGTGAAAGTGAAATTTCATTAATATCTAGTGGGCAACCAACTTTAGATCTCATTAATTAATACATTGCGCACCTGTCAGATATCTGATCATACTAGTCCTCCCTATAATATGGAACATTTTTCCTTCCCCGTTGTCGATAGCTGTAGAACAAAAGTACTTCATCTGTCCCAAATTAAATTTACAGAATATTTTTTACGGTTTTCAACTACGTGTTTGATCGTTAATGTATTTAATTACATATAATATCGATAAATAAAAATTTACTTTTTAAAAATTATTTATTATAACGAATCCAACGGTATCACATAGAATAATATTATTATTTATATATTTAAATATACAATCAATTTTCTTTTAGTTTGAATGAATTTTTAATTTTGTTCAATTTAATTTGGGTCGGAGGGAGTAAATTTAATGAAAAACTTGCAAGATCATCCCTTCAAATGTAAGGATGGATTTTTAGTGGACATCAATTCCTAAACCTTTAGTGTAAATTTTCATTATTCGGTAAGGTTAGGGATAGTTGGGACGACTACTAGGTTGTAAAAGGGTTGGGCCGAAGTCAAACCATCCTTAATCTGAATTCACTATAAAATTTTGAGCTAACTCAGTTCGAGTTTGGATGAGTCCGTAAATTTTGACTCGGACTCGATAAGAAATAATTAAGATTGAGTTCAAACTCACTTCGATACAAAATTATATCTGGCATTTTAATTTATTTTTGAATATTTAAAATATATTTTATCTAAATTATAGAAAATCTATGTTATGTTGATGGGATAAATTCGACGAGTTTTACAGGCAGTACCAATTAAGTTCGAGTTTTGACTGAGAGTTGCTCGCATGACACAATTCGTTTACACTTCTAAATTTCACCTTAATTTTGTAAAATATGGAATGTTAGGAGGGGTGTTGAGGTAGTGTCATGTGAGATTTAACTTTTATTTTTTCCCCAAATTTTGAAATGTTCGCTTAGTGTGTAGTTTGCTCTAAACGAACTAAGTTAGGGTTGAACTAAAGAAAAGTGTGGGAGTTGATGCAAGGACAATTTAAGGGAAAAGTGTTTTTATAACCCTACCTAATTGACATAAGTGTCAATATAATCTTTTAATAACTGAAAGTGCAGATATAACACTACCTAGTTGATGCAAGTGCAATTTTACCAATTCCGACATCCCGCGGTGGTCCGATGGTGGTGTGCGGCTGGGGGCGATCCGGCGGTGGTGTGCGGCAGCGGGTGGTGGTCCGGCGGCAGCAGACGGTGGTCTAACGGTGGTCCAGCAGCAATGGGCAGCGGTACGGCAAAGTCAATGCCGGAAATGAGGTTTGAGCGTTATATAGGCACTTACATTAACTAGTTAGGTTATTTTTGTACTAAAAATTATCTGAGCGTTATATTACCACTTAAGTCAAGTATGTAGGGTTAAATTGGCACTTTTCCTTTAATTTAATGCATGCTTCAATATTGTGCTGGAAGATAGTAATGGCCAAACTTGCATGGTTCCTTCGACCAAATTAGCTCATCGGATCCCTTTGAAAATCTACAAGCAGTGATGCAAAACTTTCGAACACTGTGGCTCATTAATGCGTGTCGTTGAAAACTATACATATTATGAAAATAATAATATATTCCAATTTGCACACAATATGATTAAATATCCATCACTGTGACAAAGTAGAGCTATCATAACATTTTTTTACCAACACTCATTAAAATGTCATAATTATTTATAAAGTATTATTTAAATATTTGAAAAGTGCTATCCTAAATTTTGAAAAGTATTACGTTAGATATAATACAACATCACCTAAGGTAATACTGGTAAAAGTGTTGCAATATGCCCAACTTAATATCATTAGCATCTAAATCAACACTTTTGTTAAAGAGATATTTTGTTGTATTTTGTGTTTATCATGTACCCTAAATAGAATCATTTTCCATTTGTGATTTTGTACATGATGCCTATATATTGTACGCTTGTACCATCAATAAAATCAACCGTTCATATTTTACAAGGTATCAGAGCTAGGTATTTGGAACCTCGGCCCGAGTTGGATTATTGGGTTTTTGGCCAAGTGTCACTCCCACACTTGGCCAAATCAGCTTGCCGCGTCATTTGCATTAAAAAGAAAATTAGAAAAAAATACCTCTACGTGATTACTGTCACAATTTAAAATGCTATCAGTATTTAATATACAATGCTATTATTATTAAATGTTAAGAGAGTTTCAATTACTACTGTATATCTCTTCATTCACCAATTACTCTATATCTCTTCCTTGTTTTATTTATTTGATGTATATCTAACACCTTTTGAAATCAATCTTATCGATCTTCTTCAAAATTATTCTTCCATATTTGTTGTTATTACAAAAGAAATTTAGAAATCATTCGCTAAAAATAAAAGTATTTGTAAACAAAGTTTTGTCTATTTCCTTAATAGTATTTGTAAATTTTGATATTTCAAAATTTTGAAAAAATTACTATAAATTAGATTTAAAAATTCCTTATATCACGAGTCATTAAAAATCAACATGTGTTTTTAGTTTAATGGCCAGCTATATCTTCATCTATAGTATAGTCACATGATCATTCACACAAAATTTCACATTAGTTTTAAAAAAATTGAAAATGTAATATGTTTTAAAGTTAATTCCCAATTTTCAATGCAGACTTCTTCTCCCGAGATTTTTAATGTTCTTCCAATACTTTAATTCTTATCAATTAATAATTAATTAATCCTACCCTATATATGGGGATGCTTTGTGATTTTTCTATATTCTCATTTCCCTTTGTTGAGGAAATTAGTTCATAATACATATTTTTTACAATACTTAATTTTAAATTTGACACACTTGCCATTTTGGTTTATCTTCTTAAAATTATCAAACTTCATTTCATGATAATTAGTGAATCATTTTCATCTACTAATTCTTTTTTCACTCTCTGCATTCAATTCTTTTCACACAATATAATTTTCCTACAAAAATATTTTAAATTACTATATTAACATATGGAATAATTGATAGTGTAAATTGATTTTTATTTATAAGGGTTTCTAATATATTTTAATTTTAAGAAAAAATTAGTATAAAATGCTTTGTATAAATATTTAATATAGTAGTGAAAGATTTAATTTGTAAATCCTTTCAATTGTTTACTTATCTATGTAAAATTTTATTTACAATTCTTTTGGTACGAATTTTATTTAAATTTTTTAATTAATTTTTTGAAATGGTATATTTTAGTATATGTACCACATTATATTATATTTTTATTTAATTATTAAATTAGATTACATAAATTTTAACTTTATTTAATCTTTATAATTAATAATAATAAAATATTAACATTTTACTATTATACAATTTTTTAAATTTCACCATGATTCTGAATTTAGATTTTTTGTTTGGATAAAAAATCCAAAAAATATAAAAGTTCATAATTTATATTTTTCTAATTCTTTCTATTAATTATAAATTGCAAACTGTATTCCAAATTTAAAACATTTAGGTCTAGTGTACATACAATTTTATTATTATTATAAATGAGTCATTCCTTATATTTGACCTTAGTTCCGTCAATGGTACTGGCAGAAATGTCCAAACTCATGTAGGTTTTTTCTGAAAATTATGTATGGAGTACAATATTCATTGACCACGGAATATTTTTTTTGTCTTCTCTAGAATGTTTAATACTTCCCTATAATGTCTTTTTTGGTTGAAAATGATTTATAGACCATGGTAGTGAAACAAGCACAATGTTATCAATCAATCACAATATATTAAAAAATTTATTGGAAGAAAAAGAAAATGGACATCTATAACTCAATTGTACAAATTTTAATTATTAAAAATTACATCTAATTTAAATATTTTAATTTTTATTAAAAAATTATATGATAATAATAATATATATTTATCAAACATGCAATTGTATGGTATTACAATCAAATCTTCAAAATTTTGATAAATTTTCATATTCTTTGAAATCCGTATGCAGCAATGTTGATAAAGGTAATGCTATTTTGTTAACGTGATGTCTATAAGTATTTTTATCAAACAACTAAATTCCATTAAGAAAAAGGCAAAATCTTGGGAAAAACCGTCTTTCCATAAGTTTATGGAAAGACGAGTTTTAATTAGAATAATAAAAGGTAAAAAGTTTAAGTTGCAATATTAAAATTTTATTATGAAACATGTAGTAGTTATAAAATTTATAACTCGGTTCATACAACCCAAAAAATTTATCTTCGTTTCTTCTAATTTACACTTTAAATCTTGGTCTTTCCATGACTTATGGAAAGACCGTCTTTCAAGAGACAGACTAAAAAAATATATATTTATTTATATATAGTAATATTTAAATTTACATCCGTACAAATCACGGGAGTTATCTAGTTTGCTCTAAACGAACTAAGATAAGTTAATGCAAGGACAATTAATTTAATGCATGCTTCAATATTGTGCTGGAAGATAGTAATGGCCAAACGTGCATGGTTCCTTCGACCAAATTAGCTCATCGGGTCCCTTTGAAAATCTACAAGCGGTGATGCAAAACTTTCCAACACTGTGGCTCTTTAATGCGTGTCGTTGAAAACTAAACATATATGAAAATAATAATATATTCCAATTTGCACACAATATGATTAAATATCTCCCACTGCAATAAAGTAGAGCTATCATAATATTTTTCAACCAAAACTTGTTAAAATATCACAATTGTTTATAAAGTGTTATTTAAACATTTAAAAAATGTTACCCTAAATCTTGAAAATATTACGTTAGATCTAATACAACACCACCGAAGGTAATACTGGTAAATGTGTTGCAATAGGTCCAACTTAATATCATTAGCATCTAAATCAACACTTTTGTTAAAGAGATATTTTGTTATATTTTTTGTATATCATGTACCCTGGATAGAATTATTTTTCATTTGTGATATCATACATGATGCTTATATATTGTACCATCAATAAAATCAACCGTTCATATTTTACATGGTATCGAAGATAGGTATTTTGGTCCTGGGCCCGAGTTGGGTTTATTGGGCCGATGTGAGAATCCCCTTTAATTTGGCCCGATATAGATCGTGGAGTGTTTCCACGTTGGCACATGAAGGGAATGTTGAAAGATATATCTCACATCAGTTTCTTATAATGATAATATACATATGATCTTGGGTCACCCTCCACTTAGTATCAATTGGTTTTAAGATGGAAGCCTAAGATACCTTGAAATTTACATGACTCACCATCTTCTAATGGGGCATTCTCATTTTAAACTATAGTTGATGATTATTCCCGAACTGTTTGGGTTTATTTATTAATGTCTAAGTCTCATGTACCTGATAAGATGAAGGAGTTTTTTGCTCTCATTCAGACACAGTTTCGTCATCTAGTTCAACGTGTTGAAGCTAACAATGGAACTGAGTTTCTTCCTCTCAAATCTTACTTTGTAGAGAAAGGAATGTAGTTCGAGACTTCCACTGTCTACACGCAATAGAAGAATGGGCGAGTGGAACGAAAGCACTGCTATATCTTAAACTTGGTGTGTGCTCTCCATTTCCAAGATCATTTGCCTATTGATTTCTGGAGAGAATGCATTCTTACTACTTCCTACATGATCAATCCCACTCCAACACCAGTGTTGAATAATCATTCGCCTCATCAAATTCTGCATGGTAGCGCACTAGATTATAGCCATCTCCGTGTGTTTGACTATCCGTTCTTTTGCTACTCAACTACTAAAGCCGCGTTATAAGTTTGCAACCCGAAGTCGCAAATGTGCCTTTCTGGGTTATCCGCTTGACAAGAAAGCTTAGTGTGCTTATGACTTAGAGTCTCGTACTGTGGTTGTTCGTCGAGATGTTGTGTTTTATGAAGATTATTTCCATACGCATCTGCTGCTGATACGACTGCTTCAGTTAATTTAGTGCACTCACCGCTTCCTCCAGTGTACAATGCCTTGCCGCAGCCAGCTCTGACTGCACTGCCACCAGCATTCGCTCTGCCGCAACCAGCATCCTTACCACAGTCTGCAGATCCTTGACCACCCCCACTTGAGCCACTGTCTAAGCCTCGGTCCGCCTTTCAGGAGGCGAGAATGGCTTCTTTTAAGCCGCGGCCAAAGCCGCTTGTTCTTTCTAATTCCAAGGTTGACGTATCTCTGCCACCGTGGCCCACTCGTCCACCTAGTACTCGCATTCGCCAGCCACCAGTTAAATTGAAGGACTATGTCTGCACTGCTACTTGGGCTTTAACCCCCCCCCCTCGACTGCTGCTCTCACATCCACGCCTGAACCATCTTCAGGTACTCGTTACCCACTTGCTGATTATCTCCCTTGTAATAAATTTTTGGTTTCACATTCTAGATATTTAGCTGCGGTTACAGATGGCTCCGACCCTGTTACGTATTATGAGGTTTCTCGTCATTCTCACTAGTAAACGGAAATTAAAGATGAGATTGATGCACTTAGGTGGAACCAAACCTGGGTTCTGTCTCCTCTGCCACCCAGTAAACATGCTATTGGAAGTAAATGGGTGTTTTGAACCAAGTATAAGTCTGATGGTTCGATCGAACATTACAAGGCTCGGTTGATTGTTCTTGAAAACCGTCATATTGAGGGCACTGATCATACTGAGACCTTCGCTCTGGTTGCCAAGATAATCTCGGTTCATCTTTTCTTGGCAGTGATAAGATCTTCATCAGATGGACATACATAATGCGTTTCTGCATGGAGATCTAGATGAAGAGATTTATATGCGGCCCTCTCCTGGGTATACCCTTCCAGCGCCTGGTCTGGTCCATAAGCTTCGCAAATCTTTTTACGTTCTTCGACAGGCACCTAAAAACTGGTTTGCTAAGGTAGCTACAGCTCTTCACATTTTTGGCTTTTGCAGAATAAGGCATATTGCTCTTTGTTTACTTATATGTGTGATGGTGTTTCCCTCCATGTCTTGGTTTATGTTGATGATTTGATCATTGTTGGATCTTCTCTAACTCTGGTGGTTGAGTTCAAGAAGTATCTCTACTCTTGAGATTGCTAGGAGACCTAATGGTTTGTTTCCGTGTCAACGGAAATATGCTCCTGATAGTTTGACATATACTGGTTTGTTGGCTACTAAGCCTACTGATTTTCTGATCGAACAGTAGCATAATTTGGCGTGCGCAGATGAACCGGCTTATACTGATCCAGCACAATATCGATGGCTTGTTAGTAAGCTGATTTATCTTACTATCACTCGTCCGGAGGTTAGTTATTCTGTGCACACTTTGGTGCAGTTTATGGAGCATCCACGTGTGGCACACTGGCTGGCTGCACTACAAGTTTTGCATTTTTTGAAGAGCTATCTAAGTCTGGGTTCATTTCTCTCTGCTAAAAGCTCGCTTTAGCTTGCTACATTTTGTGATTCTGATTGGGCAACTTGCCTTATTATGCATCGTCTTTTGACTTGATATTTTGTTATGCTTGGAAAATCCCCTATTTCTTGGAAGACAAAGAAACAACCTATTGTTTCTTTGGCTGAAGTCGAGTATCGTGCTATGGATGTTGTGTGTTGTGAGTTACTCTGGCTTAAGCACTTCTTCAATCTTTGGGTGTAGTACACTCTTCTCCTATAAGTTCATGTTGTGATAATCAGGAAGCTCTTAATATTGCAGTCAATCCTGTGTTTCATGAACGTACGAAACAAATAGAGATTGACTGTCATTTTGTTCGTGATTTGGTACAATCTGGTGAAGTACAAACCCATCATATTCGCACTTCCAGTCAACCTGCAGATTTGTTTACTAAATCTCATAGAAGAAAGGCATTTTAGACTCTTCTTGGCAAGTTGGGATCAGTGATCCACATGCTCCAAATTGAGGAGGATTGTTAAGGAGACATTTTGTTATATTTTGTGTATATCTTGTCCCCTAGAATCTAGATAGAATCATTTCCCATTTGTTATTCAGTACTTGATGCCTATATATTGTACTCTTGTACCATCAATAAAATCAACCGTTCATATTTTAAAATTTTCAAAGTGTTATATTAACTTTACTCTGTAATAGTATCTCGGTAAATGAATGCCTGACGTGATCATTATACTTTCTGCATTAACTAAATCGAACCAAAGCAATTTTTAATTTAAAAAATCAAACCGAAGCAAGTTTATATCTCATCCAAAGTTGATTAGATATTTTTCGACAACTTTTTTTAAGCGAATAAAATAAAATAATGCTATTAAGATTTAAAAGAATAAGAAAAAATAAAATTGTAATGTTAGTGAGTGAGTGAAAATGAGTAAGAACTTGTTCTTTTGAGCTGATTTGAACTTTATATATATATATATATATATATATATTGAATTCAACTAAGCTTACTTTAAATAAATATAAATATGTTGAACTGTATTATATTGAACCGAATTAAATTTAAATAGATTTAAACATGCATACTGAACACTAAACATAGTGAAAATGGTAATAGAACAAAACTAAGTTAAATAGAATTAATATACCAAAATTAAGTTAAATAGAATTAATTTAAAATGTCTAAAATTCCCCCTCCAACCATTGCCAACGTCTCCACTTTCTTCAACCACCCCAACACCACCGCTGCACATCACCACTTTCTTCAACCACCTATTACTACCGCTGCGCATTCACCCAAAATATCGTGAAATGCGGAAGCATAAATTTAAGCACAAAACAAAGAAGTACAAAATCGAGCACAAACGGCTTCCATCTTTCTTTGAATTAGACATCAATTGATGTTCATGTGACCGGGAGGAAAGTTGGTGAATTCAACATCCCCATGACCCGAACAAAAGTGGAGGGGATGCCAAAACTGGAAGCGGTGCCAGAAAACCTCTTCAACTCAAGGAGCGTGCGATTGGCATTCCAATTGGGTTGAAACTTGGCAACCAAAGTTGTGGGTTCGTAAGGTTTCACCGTCAGTTAGGGAAACTCTGCGGGGAAGAGTGGTCGGGAAATCTTGCCGAGGAAGGTGGTCAGATGAAAGGGTTTAATTGAAATCGAGGCTAGGCTGGGGTGGTGAAGATACAGTGTGAATATTTATTGAATTTTCATATTGTCAAAGTGTGAAGATATTGTGAATATTTGTGTGAATTTTATTAGGGGAAAATGTGAAGATATTGTGTAAAGATTTGGTGAAAATATTGTGTAAAGATTATGTGAATAAATAATGAGTGAAGTTTGTGTGAATATTGTTAGTGGATAAATTGAGTGTGATTTTTTATGAGAGAGATTGTGTAATTTTTTTAAGGGTAATTATATCTTATGACATGCTAAAATTTTCCTTAAAGGGTATTAAGGAAATAGAAATCATTTTCTTGTAGGAAATGTTATAGATGATTGTTTCCTTATAGAAATTAGATTCCTTGTAGGTTGGATTAGTTCTTTATAGATTTTACTATCCTTTTCTAGTTTTACTTTAGTTTTAGCCTTATATGTTATAATTCTCATGACTGGTGAAAATTGTCATTGATTAGATATCAATGCACCATTAATTAAGATACGTCCTTAATGAGATATCAATGTACCATTTACTAGATGTGACATTCATATTATTAAATAAGCCCTTTTTAATACTTTAAGATGGTATCAAAGAGTTGGTTCGATCTGAATCCACTCTTAATTTGTCCTGAGATCAACAAACCTTAACCGTATCTGCTGCGAAGCGCCATGACAATAGCCCTCCTCACGCCGTGATCATTAGTTAGTTTTTGATTCTTTTTTTTGTTTGAGATAAATGGAAAAGAAAAGTGTGCAGATTCGATCGGAACAAAAATAGTAATTAAGTATAAGAAATCACACAACCGATTAAGTTCTCAAAGAAGTAACAATAACGGGGCAACGTATAGTTGAACTTATTTGGTGATGAATTTAATTTATTGGCGTTGAGTTTTGTTTGTTGGTTCTGAATTTAATTTATTGGTGTTGGATTGAGTTTATTGGTTATTTATTTTTCAAAAAAATGAATCCCAACATGATGTTGTACTCGGAACATATTTTACTTTTAGACTTATTAATCAACCAGTGACCGTTGAGAACCCAAATAAATATTTATTTATTTACTTTTTAATGTTGAGTTTATTGGTGTTGAAAATAGTTATTAGTATTGAATTTAATTTATTGGTACTGAAATGTGCCAAAATTAAACCCAATTAAACAAGCCCTCAATCTAATTCTAGATTTCTAATCCCACCATGCACGTTCTTTTTCCAGAAGTGGGCACCTCGTGCTGGATTTAATGAGCCTTTACCTGATTAAATTTATTATTTTTAAGAAAAGACCTTTACGTGATTAACTATCATTAGGGTGATAAGATAGATTTGTAATCCAAGATTAAACAATTTGTCCATTTTTAAATTTGAATATATACATGTGTATGTGTGGGGAAAATAAGTTAGGGGAAAAATGAGTTATGGGGTAAATGAATAATTAAAATATATATAAGATTAGACAAATTGGATTACCGATTGATCGCGAATTTTAATATATGAATTGCAACTTATTTCATTGGTTTATCCATACGTGTTGATATATAAATTCATATGGATTGAAACCTGCGTATTTAATCATTTGAATTGGTATATAAATTCATATGGTTCAATGTATGAGTTAAAATCTGCATATTCATACATATGAGTTGTGAATTTATATAGGTGAATATATGCATGAGTGGAAACTCGTTGATTTACCAATTTTTAACCATAGGGTTAAGTTATTCTCATATTGCGTGTTGAGCGAATTTTAGTCCGACCTATTTTTTACTCGATCATTTTTGTGTCATAATAACATGGGTCAAAATATACATACCCATAATTTTTAATAACCCACATCACCTGACACATAGACCCTTCCAACCATTTATCACCTTTAGTTGTCATCCTTCATCACTAACCAAAAAATATTCATTTTGCCCAATAAGATCCATTAAAATGTTGGTGGTCCTCCACAACGACTATAATAAGTTAAATTGATATTTAATCTAAATATATTTGTTAGAGAATAATTAAATTAGATGATAAGTAGACTAAGATCATGTTCTCTCGAGTTTATTTATAAATTGTTCTGAACTAAAAATAAATATAATGAAAAATAGCAAAATTTGATTTCACTAAATTTAATAAATCAAATTTCTACTTGACTTAACTAAACTGAATTGAGATACAGTGCAGATAAACTCGGAAGAACATCGCCTAATTGTCATAGTACATACATGAGGTGCAATACGGGATACTAATAAGCTATCAACGAAAGCCATAAAATGCTCAGCCGGAAGGGGAAATACATCTCAAACATCAATCCACATGGTTAATCAGAATAGATTGTCACATTTTCATGGTAATGACACACCACACTTATAAGAGCAAATATCACCACACGCGTCAAGGAATTAGAACTCCGTAATCCACAGTTATTAAAAAATATATACTCCCTCTGTCCCATTTCAAACTACAAAACTATTCATTTAGTTAAAATTTCTTAACTTTGATCATATAATTGAATTGATATATAAGTATAAATACTATTGTGTGATACATTGTTAGATTCTTTATAACATATACTTTTAAAATATCAAATTTTCACAAGTTTTAATTATTCTTAATGAAAGATATTAAAGATCAAATATTTTTCAAATTAACTGTTAAAAGTGAAAAGGTGAAATTTGAAATAGATCTCAAACAAAAATCAAACATAAAGCAAAAATAAATATCTTTCCCCACCACTTATGAAAGTGAAATAAAAGAAGATAATATTTTGATCATGTATTTGAATAGATATATGAAAAATAATATTATCGTATGAGATATTGTTAGATTCGTCATAATATGTAGTTTTTAAATATTATTTTTTTATTCATCGTGTCGTTATTGTTCATAGTTACATATATTTACAATCAAACATATTTATTGGAGATTGTGAAAAAAAAAATCTGTGCAAATTTCCTTGGCACGGAGGGAGTATGAACTTTTAGAAAGGAAGGGAGTAAAGATTGCCGTAAACCCTCTTCTTCTCTCTCAACAAATCTTACTTTTCATCAATCTTATTTTCCCAATCTCCTATTATGGGGGTTGATCAATTATATTGTTGTGTTCATGATGATAGCTCGACTTAGTTGTCCACATCAATGTTTTATTTTCAATTTATCTTTGGGTTTTCATTATTATGGATCGAGTTTTCATTAATTTTGGACTTGCAGATTTGTGTTTTTCAACGTGTTTACAGTTTGGACAGTATAGATCGTGGTTGGATCAAGTGGTGTTACAGTTGTAGAAGATCCCTGTTTGGAGTAGTGATTTTGATGTGTAATACGCTCCACTATGCCAAGTGGTCATGGTTTCATGGAAAGCGAGTTAATATTCTTGAAGGCGATATTATGATTTTATTGGATCTCTAATATTCCGTAATAGTACAAACGATCAGTTTGGTTGACATGTAATTTAGATGTTCTTGTAATATGTTAGCCATTGCTTGAGGCTAGTTATGTTGAAAGTCAATTTCATTCATCGTAATTGCTGCTGGCGTTTTTACCAGCAACTTTGAATGATTTTTTAAAATAAAAACAAAAGGAAGGGAGTAAAGAGAGGAAATCAATCATATATGCGTACACAGTATACTATTACTGATACACTTTTTAATGCTTATTTTCTATTAATATACATTGTTTTTTAATGCTTATTTTCCCAAGGAAAACCTCATAAAAATACATTTTTTTATTCTAAAATATATATAATTTAAATTAATGTCATCCACTTAATATTCTTCACATTCGTTTAAATTAATTTCATTCACCTCCCCTTTTTCCGTCTCCTTCGAGACCGTCTCATGGTGAGACCGGGGGCAAACTATAAATAAGAAAGATAATAAATAAGATGCTTTGAAATTCAGAGGCTAATATGCAAATATTTTTCGTTCGGGGTAATATTTGAACAATGCACCTAAAGTG
>JAULKJ010132665.1:0-15008 GCA_032355405.1 Rubia balearica | reverse complement strand
GATTGTAAGATACTTTGATCAAGTGATTTGGAGTTATTTTAGTTTTTATATATTTTATTCATATTATATATATAAAATTTGGTGCACCCCATGTGTAAATTCCTGCGTCCGCCACTGATTGATGATTAGGGATATAGCAATGGAGTATATTGAGCAAATGAGAGGAGTTGGGGCTACCCTTTTCCGGTTCTTGTCTTGGGGGCTCGGGCTCGAAGCCGATCACCTCATAGATATGGAGTGTTCGAAGGGGCAGGCAGTGTTGGCTCACTACTACCCTGCTTGCCCACAACCCGATCTTACTATGGGCACAAGCAAACATTCTGATCCTGATTTTCTCACCATTTTGCTCCAAGATTGCATTGGAGGGCTTCAAGTCCTACATCACAACCATTGGGTGAACGTTCCTCCCAGGGAAGGAGCTTTGGTAGTAAACATTGGTGATCTCTTACAGGTAAATACTTAAATTCTTACATCATCGATTCGTTACATGATACGCTTTGTCAGTTCTGTCGTATTTTAACGTTGATATGGATTTTCTTGAAGCTTATATCTAATGACAAGTTTGTGAGCGTGGAGCATCGTGTGCGCGCCAACGTTTCAGGGCCAAGGGTATCCATAGCTTGTTTCTTCACTCCACATATGTACCCGTCATCGCGGATGTATGGACCGATCAAGGAATTATTGTCAGAAGATGATCCTCCTTTATACAGAGAGACCACGTTGAAGGACTTTTTCACTTACTATGATTCAAAGGGTCCTGCGTTGCTCCGTTACAAGTTGAAATGATTCCAAGCACATTGATACTTAGAAACTATAATGCATATCATGTAAAGTCCCAATATATAAGCATTTCAATTATGTAATGCATGTAATCTTGATTCCAGAGAAGGAGGTGTGAGTGAACGACTCTGAACGTGTATTCCATATATGTGAGGAGTATTTATAGGGAGATAAATGTTGGAAATTGATTAAACCTATTTTAGCGAAAAATCAATTATGTAATTCTTGATCTCAATGCATATAATTAATTTGAATCTTTCTAAGAGTTTAGATTACCTTTGAAGCATGCTTTACTGTTAGATTCATCAACCACGGAGGCGGGAATCCCAAATGTGATTCCTCTATACGTATACACAGTACGACTAGACCGCCTGCACAGTTGTCACCTTAGAACAGATCAACAAGCAAAGACGATCACATCTTCCTCCTTCTCTTTTACTGCGAAGTTGGTTTTATGAGAATGGTTGGATAATTTCTGGTTTTTGTCGTTCCAGACGGCCAGGGTTCTAATAATGTTCTACTGAACATTTCTGTAAAAAAAATATTTATTTATATAGAATAGTCATTAATCCAAGAAATCCTAATCCAAATCAATATGAGTCTAGCCCAATTAGACTTAATGAGTTCTAAACTCAATTCTCATATAATTACTATCTGAGATCCTAGCCCAATGGTCATTTCTTTTATCCAGTTTCATGCCTTGTGTGTGTGTGACCCTATAGGTTCAGTCATAATAAGCTGAAAACCCAATATAATTGATGCTAGTTTATCGAAAGCAATTTCCAACTGAATAGTCCGATCACTCAAAATAATAGAATTATATTATCTACGTAATTAATCCTCCAACTATATATGGAAAAACACATTGACTGAAATACACTATTCCAACAATCTCCCACTTGTCCTTTAGAACAAGTGAGCATTTGTACTCATTTGTCACTTAATGTTTTCATATGAACATAAGGTAAGATAATGTGTCATCCTTATCAAGTTCAAATTCATTTCTTGAATTCTTGAGTCAAGCTGTTAAGACAGATGATTAATCCTTAATCTATCTGAGCACGACTATGCATTTTACAGTCCCAACTCTGCAAGAGGCCCATAAGACAACAATCTCATATAAATGAGAGGACAGTCCCACTTTTGTACATTTAAGCTTTCTCCCCTAGATTCATGGAAACCAAGAACTGCCTTTATATTCTCCTTTCACGATGCGACGTTTAACAGCCACAAGGTACACCAATCCACAAGCAAACAAACACTGAATTACTCAAGTATTAGGAATACAATCTTATAGTCAATTAAACATACTTATGCCATTATGAATATCTTAAAGTATTCTCATGGCGGGTTTGTCCAGTACAAGTTCTCAACTTGCATCTATGCAATCGGTTCATAACATCCCACATTTTTCAACCCATGAAATAGGGTTGCGAATCAACTTGCAAACTATTATTAATGAATCATGACTGTTCACTCTCAATGACCTAAACTAAGGACATAATAAATCTTGCACTCCAGTTAACTAAATAGGGTTTCATTATCCAAGACATATTCTTAATAACCTATTTGGAGATGTAAATTGATTTTGGATTTTCTTTCAACACTAAACCAAGTTAAATGAATATGAAATGATAATTTCATAATATGTTAAATGGTTCAATCTTCAATTTCTAAAATCACGAAATTATGATAACTAGAACATCACAAAAATCACAGCCACTATCCAAAGTGCTAGATTCTTATCACAAATGTGTAAGCCCTAGGCTCCATCTATGGAAGATATTTATATTTTGGATCGACAATTTGTCATCATTTCTTATTTGCATATAACAACTTCACCATTCTCGACATATTCTCAAAGAATGCAAAATTTCTAAGGAAAAATTTGAACTCATTGGATTTCTTTGGCTCATCTTGCCTAAGCGATTACTCCATTATTATCTCAATAGAGAGTCACCGAGTCAGCTAAGGTAGGACCACATCAAATTCAAACACCTTCCTATGTATCTTCCACAACAACAATATACTTAGCTTTAATTGTAAAATCAAACAACAGTGATTTACTAATCATTTTCACAACTAACTCATTTTCACTATAGACCCATAAATTTATCTTTAGTCCATATCAGGCACTAAAATATTATCTTTGCCGCACACCAATGCACCTCACCTTAGTCTAGTTTATATATCATCGTCGTGCTATAAGCATACGTGATATAACTGTGAGTACATACTATAACATACATGATAGACCTAATTGCATATGCATAAGAGAACATACTCCTTATCTTTTGCTCATTCCATTTTGATTAACACCAAGTCTTGCTAAGATTCATGACATGAATTATGGGTAGAAAATATTTTAAGATCTTTCACATCGAACCTATCAAACACCTTACCCAATAAGTGTTTTTTCTAAGGTCAATAATCCTATTTGATCTACATGTGTAGATCTTGATGCACAAGGTGTACTTTGTCTCTCCTAAGTCATTCATCACAAAACACTTTCTAAACTAAGTCTTCATAGACTCTAGCTTCGGTTAGTCATTTCCAATGTCATTGGAAAAAAAAGACTAGGGATTCAATCTTGCTCCCACTAACCTACTTCTATACACAAGATTCCTTAAAATTTCGTTGAACTCCAATCTCTTAATTGCTTCATTGAAATGTATGTTCCAACTCCTTGATACTTGCTTCAATCTATAAATGGAGCTCTGAAGATCATATAATTTCCCAGCTAATTTGGTCTATAAACCCTTACATTGTGTTGCATATATATCTTTTTCCAAAATCCAATTAAAAAAAGATGGTTATGGCCTCCATTTTCCAAATCTAAAAATCAGATAGAGCTGCAAATGTTGGGAAACTTTAAATAGACTAAATCATTCCAACTAGAGAAAAGGTCTCATCACAGTCCATCCCATGGACCTGTTTAAACGCCTTAACTACCATTCTAGCCTTGAAAACATAAATATCTGGTTTCATTTTTAAGACCATCATTTTAGTCCCACCCTTATAGTAATTCAACCAAAATCAATCTTGGTTTTCATGCATAGAGTCTATAGGTTCAATACTTTCTAAAAGTATGATTTCATAGCCTTAAGACACTTTGTGTAGTTAAAGCTTGTCAAAGCTTAAATTTAAGTCATAGGTTCAATACTTTCTAAAAGTATGATTTCATATTTTTTAGTCGCAAGAACATAAATGTACCTCCGTCCGAATCCTATACCTTTCTTACCAGCTTGGGGCATGAACTTTTTCAGTAGTCTCTAAGACTTTTCCCATATTCATCTTCACCACTTCCATGAAGGGATCGATGTTTCCAGAACTGATTGTTTCTCACCTCAAAAATTATTAAAGTTTAAATTCCTCCCACTTTTCATTTACTTCTCCAAAAGGACAAATTCTCGAGAAACAAGACATATTTCTCAGAATGACAGTAGAAGTAATACCCATTTATCTCTTTTACAATCATTAGACTTAGGCAAGCTCACTGGGAAACCTCGTTTCACATATGGTTCGCAACCCCAAATATTTAAGAGAAAAGGCATTCCAGAAACCCTTCCTTGGATATCCCATATGGTGCCTTTCCTACAGCTTTAGATAATGTCTGGTTAAGCATGAGCACTACCCTTTTATAAGAGCATGTACCTCATAAGGAAACTGGAAGACTGGATTGACCCGTCATAGAACTAACCATATCCAATAAGGTACCATTTATCCCCGCAGACACACCATTCATTGAGGATCTCCTACAAGATTCAGTTGTGAAAGAATGTCACATTCTCTCTGATGGTCAAAACATTCCTGACACAAATATTCACCCCATTAATCAAATTGAAATGTTTCAATTTTCTCTCTAAGTTAATTCTAAACTTCATTATGATATTTCTTAAATTTCTTTAAGGAATCAGACTTTCCTCACATCATGAATACATCTCATACAGTCGAACACATTTGGTCCACAAAACACTGTGTTAATAAGACCTAATAGTTCACTAGCTCAATCATTCATCACTATGAAAGGTGATTTTTCCATTTTGCCATCACAATATTTTCAGGTCTTAATCAAATCCAGTTCAAATTATTCCACAGTACCCTTTTGCTAGATTCACTACATGCGCTTTATGTCTGATCCCCACTCTGTAGGGTCACTAATAAACAACCTTCCGGGAGATCTACTAACCAGCAAAATACTTTTAAAAGATAAGAGATTTATATGTTACTCATGTTCTTACTACTAAACTACCAAAGGGTAGATAGTGAAAAGTTCGGGATCGTCCACAAAGATGCTAGGACTTTAAGAGTTAACTAAGCAAAGTTGCAATCAGGTCATCAATCCGATAATGTGTTAGGAATAGTCAATGTTGTAAAAAAGGCTTTGTGGGGGGGGGGTAATCTATTAAATACAAACATGCAAGAATAAGAGAGTAAACTACGTAAAACTAACACTTGGGGATATTTTATGTTACACGACCGGTAGTTATTTGATCCAAGATTCAATCAAGTAGGAGACGTTTACACATATCCTAACACTTATGCTACACCGTGTGATTGATAGTCAGCACTTCCCATTGTCTGCACACAAAGGTGCTCTCATTTTCTTAAATCGATCCTGCATCTGTAATTATGGAAGTACAACAACGACCCCGCCTGCTGTATAGTTCTACTCATTCCCCGTAAAGAATTACGCCATGGGCATTTCAATATGAATGCTTCTCCCTAGGTCTATAGATGAAAAGGGATAGGCACCTGGTGCTGACTCTAGGGTTGTGACGATATAGGTCGAATTACGCCAACCCTAGTTGCTACTACTATCTTAATCTCCTATCGGGCTATTTTTTGGTTATTCATAGCGAGTAGTCAGTATAATTAGCATACGATCATTGGAGCGGTGCGCACAACACACATGCATACACCCACACGATCACATACTTCTCACTCTCCCCATTACCCTAGCCAACACTCCTTAAGGGGCAAAAATAGTGCACCATACAATGAAAGTAGACTAATGTGTATGCAAACTTAGTATATCAATCATGCATTTAAGAAGAAGGTAAGGCACAAGTCATGGCTATATACACAACCATTAAAGGATAGGAAGATCTTAGAATCTCAAAAAACTACCAAGCCAAGGATACAAATATATCCCCCAAGCTAAGTCATTACTCTCTAAACATTGAACCTAATTGATCCATTAGATTCAATGCCCATGGGAAAAACTAGGATAATTAAACTAACAGAGAAGGGTTAGCCCCTTTCTCTCTCTACCTACTCTTAGGAAAAACTAGGAGAATTAAACTAAAACTATCCAAAATTTAACCTAGTAGACATGGGTACTCTTAAATAGTAGATAGAATTGTGGCTTAAAAGAGGCCCAAAAAGGGCAACTAAAACCCTAGTTACTGCCAGGCACAAGTTATGTCATAGTATACGGCCCGTGTATCACGACGTGTGTAATACGACAGGGTGGTCGGCTGGTCGTGAATTCCCAGTTTCTAAGAGCAAGGTTACACATATCTCTGTGGGCCACCGGATAGAAGCACCATATGATAAGTTGAATGTAAAGTGTTGTGCTTAACCTTGCGGACTTCCGGCTGGGAGTCAATTTTTGGGCAACTGCCGCTTAACCTTGAGTTGATGAGGCACGGGTCGCGCATTATGGCATAGTTGTGCTACATACTTAGCGCATGAGCTGGTTTGAATGACACGGGCCCTGTAGTTTTCTATGGCCCGTGTCAAGGCACTTTGGCACCACCCTTTTGGCTGGCACAACCTGTGCAGTATTACACGGTTGTGCCAATTCTTCACTTGTTGAACTTTGGTTTCTTTCTCTTCTAAGCTCGATTCTATATAGTATTATGTTTTCACTTATGGCCTTCTGTCTACTACCATCCTTGCGAATGACCTTCTACTATCTACTACCATCCGTGTGAATGAACTTTTACAATCTAAATCAAAGTGCTTACGAGCAATCACAAATAAGCTCACAAAATAAGATCTAGATGCTCGTAAGAACATAGTGTCCATTAGGTCTAATAAGTCTACAAAACTAAGGATTTAGACAAGAAACCCAACATTGGCTATCTAAACTCCTTGTAATGTAAACCCGACTAAACCTAGCAACCAACCATAACACAATAACAAATTTGGTAAATGCATTGGTTAACACATGCTTTTAGGTGAAAATAAATCCCCCCACACTTAAGCCTTTACTCGTCCTCGAGTAAACAAAAATGAGCAAAAATCTAAGCTGAATGTAGCATTCAAAGTGAGTTAACCAATACATTCAACATTATTTCTAAGCTACCCTAGTTCCCCAAAATATGTGAGACTCTCACAAACCTCACTCCCCAAAGAAGGTAAAGTAACCTATCCAACCAATCATACCCAGAAAAAGGCAAGGTATACATGATATATGTGAAACTAATTTACTCCGCCGAAGAAGCCGCCAAAGCCAATTCAAGAGATGCTTAACATAGTTTCCAATTTTTCTCATTTTTCCTAGGATTCCTTTTGGGTTTTCATCCTAGCTTCACACAAATTGAACTCACTTCTCACCTTTTTCCACACCATGGCCTCTCACTTTTGCATAGGTTTTTCAACCTACCCGAGCCTTTCCCATCGTGAAATAAATCAAGGACATAGAAGTTCCCCAGAAACACTAAATTGCCTACCCTAACAATGACATCCTTAACTAAACCTCTAAGGCTAGCTTGGGAATGATTGCTTAGTTGGACAATAACCCTAGTGTCCCTATGCTCAGTTATGTCAAGGTTCTCATAAAGGATCAATAGATCACATCGATAGAGGCACCTAAATCAATCATAGCATTTTTTCAACAATTTAACTTCTAAGGAAATATGTATTGAAAACATTCCGGGGTCATCACACTTTTTAGGTATGTTCTTATGAGCTAAATTGGCTACACCCCATATTTTCAATTGACCTACTTTCTTAGTTGGTTTGTTTCTTCTTTTAGTTCATGAATTTTCAAAAATTTAGCGTAAGAGAGAACTTGTTCAATCACATCAAGGATCTGAATGCTAACCTCGACCTTCTCAAAGACTTTACAAAATTTTGCTTCATTGGTTGCCACCTTTGGCTTTCCCCGTAGAGCACTAGGAAACGAAGGCTAAGGATCACCCTTGCCTCGTTGGTGGGAGCTTCTTTATTGGCCCCTCCTTAACAACCATCTATTGTTATTCAAAATTAGTCTTGTTGCCTTCCACAATTAGTCCATCCTCTTGCACAATCTCCTTCTCGGCCCTGCGTACCTCCTTCTCGCTTCTCAACTTCAATGCACTCACATTCCATGGATTAACCTCGGGTTGGGATGGTATATTTTCGAATTCAAGCCTTCACCTCTACAAAGCTTCAATACCAAAAACCAAACAAAGCTACAAAACAAAAACTACGACACAAAAAACTCAACCAACCAGTTATGCAAGTTAACAGTTAAATATTTAAACTAGCATCCCCAACAGCGGCACCAAATTTTGATCAGCACTCTTCGGGGTTGCTAATAAAATAACCTTTTTATAGGAGATCTACAAACCCATGGAGCGCTTCACAAAGATAAGATATTTATACTTTTGCTTCTGTTCTTACTACTATATCAAAAGGTAGATAGTGGCAAGTCCGGAGTTATCTAAGGAGGTGCTAGGACTTTAAGAGTTAACTATGCAAAGCCACAATTGGCTTGTTAATCTAATCACGTGTCAGGAATAGTCAATGTCGCAAAACAAGATTTTTTTAGGGGGGGGGTATCTATCAACTACAAACATGCAAGAATAAGAGAGTAAACTACGTAAAAATAACACTTGTGGATATTTGCATTACACAACTAGTATTATATTTTGATCCTAGATTCAATCAAGTACAAAATGTATAAACCTATCCTAATACTTATGTCACATAGATCGATAAATAGTCCAAACTTCCCCTTGTCTGTCACACAAAGGTGCTCTCATTTTCTTCTATCGACACTGCCTCCATAATTAGGGAAGTGCAACAAGGACCCCACCTGCTGTGCAATTCTACTCATTCCCCGCAAAGAATTATGTCCCGGACACTCCACTATGAATTTTTCTCCCTAGGCCTACAGAGGCAAAGGGATCGGAACCTTGTGGTGACTTAAGGGTTGCGACAACATAGATCGAATTAAGCTAACCCTAGTTGCTACTACTATCTTATCCCCCTATCGGGATACTGTCCAGCTATTCACTAGCAAGTAGCCAGTCTAATTAGGGTATGGTCATCGGAGCGGTGCTCATGACCCACATAAATACACCCACACGGTTGCAAACTTCTCCCTCCCCATGTTACCCTAGCCAACACTGCCTGAGGGACAACAATAGTGCACCATACAATGAAAGTAGACTGAGGTGTATGACAACATACTATATCAATCATACATTGAACAAGAATGTAAGGCACAAGTCAACACAATATTCACAAGCATTAGAGGATAGGAATATCTTATAATTTCACAAAATAACTACCAAGTCATTAATATAATATAAATATCCAAGCTAAATCACTACTCCCTACATTAAACCCAACTAATCTATTGGATTCAATGCCTTTGGACAAAACTAGGAGAATTAAACTAAGAGAGAATGGTTTGCCTCATTCTCTCTCTACCAACTCTTAGGAAAACCTAGGAGAATGATACTAAAACTATCCAAACTTCAACCCTAGTAGGCATAGGTCCTCTTAAATAGTAGATAGAATTGGCCCTTGAAAGAGGCCCAACAAGGGCAACTAAAACCCTAGCTTCCACCAGGTACGTGCCGTGTAATAGCACACGGCCCGTGTGGCATGGCCTGCCGGCTGGGCGTGAATTCCCTATCTCTGAGCGCAAGATCATGCATATCTCCACAAGCCACCATGTGGAAGCACCTTATGATCACCTGAACGGCACGGGCCATGTTTAACCTTGCGGGCGGCAGGCTGGTTGGGAGTCAATTTCTGGGCAACTTATGGCGCGTTCATGTAAATATTCACATCTCGTGGGTTGGTCTTAGGATCTTGACTTGAAGGGGTATGGGTCGCACATTATGGTACTCCCCGTGCTGCATACTTAGTGCACGAGCTGGTTTGAACGACATGAGCCGTGTAGTTCTCTGGAGCCCGTGCCAAGAAACTTTGGTACCACCCGTTCTAGCTGACACAACCCGTGCACTATTACATGACCGTGCCAGTTCTTCACTTGTTGAACTTCGACTATTTTCTCTTCTAAGCTCGATTCCATCTACTACCATGTTTTGACTCATGGCCTCTGTCAATACCATTCTTTCAAATGGCCTTCTACTATATACTACCATCCTTGTGAATGGCCTTCTACAATATACGTCTAAGTGCTTACAAAAATCTACAAATAAGCTCACAAAACAAGTTCTAGATGCTCGTAAGAACATATTGTCCATTAGGTCTAATAAGTCTACAATACCAAGGATTTAGACAAGAAACCCAACAATGGCTATCTAAATCCCTTGTAATGTAAAGCCGACTAAACCTAGCAATCAACCAACCAAAACATAATAATAAATGTGTTAAATGCATTGGTTAACACATGCTTTTAGGTTTAGATCAAGTTCCATGTGGACAAATTAACAGTTCCATAGATATGTTGGACTCGAATAATTTATTTTTAGCCTCATTGATATTTACATCATAAACTTGTTTATCCATATCAAACAAGTAAAGACAATTGTCTAATTTTACGAAAACAACACATCCATTTAAAATGGAACAATCATTGCTTCTATTACAATTAAAACCTTTTGTTTCCAACACAGAAATGGTAAATGTGCTATTGTAATACTTTGACCAAAATAACTATTATATGACCTAGTGTAAGTCCATAAGGTATAGATAAACTATAAGTTCCTACAGTAAATAGAGAAACCCTTACATCATTTCCCCCATGTAGGTTGACCTCTCATCAATCTTAACTCCTACTTTGATCTCTCCACATTTTTGAAATTGTGTGAAACACATATGGTATCCAATATCCATCAGTAGAGTTATTAACGATAGAGATTGTCTATGATGTATATAATTGCAATGTAACCTACTCGCCCATTCTCTGTCCTGTAATAACTAGGGCCAGTATCCTTTATAATGACATGTGTCATTGCAATATAAGTATTGGAACATTTCAGACTTTACAACTTTCAGCTTCCTAATAGTATGTTGTGCCTTAGGTGTATGGGTGCTATGGTTACCCTTTCCCTATCCCACTTCTTCATTCTTCCATTTATGATTCAAAACTCTTTTGATTTTGCACAAATAGAACCTTGTTCTTGGTCTCAATCTTGACACTTGACTCAGCTTATTTTTAGTATCCCATGCAGTTTAGTCAAAGTCTTTTCATTTTCACGTATGGTTCCAAACCATTATAGAGTAAATAGAGATAGTTGTCAGGGGCCAACTCTCAACCATAGAAAAACTACGTATCTCCATTTATCAAATGATCCAATCATTTTCAAAATATGAGATCCCACTAGTTTCCTTTCTCGACGTTACAATCAAGAATGGTCTTAAAGGTGTCAAAGCTCTTAACCCCGGCATGCTCCCGAATCATATCTCAGAACTCCAGGTTGATGTTGTAAGTATATGAGTTCAAAACTTGCCTTACAATTCTGTATTCATACTATTCAATATAAGACACTTAACATCGGGGATTTGAATATTAATTACATACTTTTTCTTTCTTGCATTAGAACAATAATCAAGTTCCTTTGCCAAGTTACTGTCATTCAATTCATCCTTCCAAATGATCGAACAAAGATTAGAAGAGTTGTTGTTTGTTGTTATACATGATTACAACAATATAAATAAATACAATAAAAACCGTTTAAAAAATAACTTAAAGAAAAGCATACAAGCCTTATTAGAAGTTATTCAACATTTTATTCTATGCAAGTTGGTCCCATGAATAAAATGATTCCCATACCCTCAAAATCACAAGGTCTTAAGCATGCTTTGTCTTGTCTCAATTCCTTTGATTTTAGGCAAGCAATCTCGTTGCTAATAGTATCCATTATTACTCTTGGTCGATAGGGTACATCCAATGTATTACCTATCTACTTTTGCCTCAACATCTGAGGACCCCTCACTGATATTTATTAGCAAACCAAAAGTAACATGTTGACTCCTTTCACTATGTCTACCAGCATTTTCCCCAAGATTAGAAGGGCCACTATTGCTTTGGTGCAATCTTTCACTAGTGGTCGAGAGCTTAATGTGTGTTCTTATTTTGGAAAGGTAAATTATTGCCCATTATTGCTTTTGGACCGAGCATGGTTCGTTCTGTTGGTTTGATTATTAGTGAACTAACTTCATAATCATCTCACACACATAAACCAATCGCATGCATGTATAATATAAAGAAATAAATAAATGCATCTAAAATGATCCTAGTATGGCCACCTAATCTTGATAAAGTTTTCATCTTGTCTGCATGATCCCATCCTTCGGTCTTCTCATCAAACTTACAATTTATTTCAATTTAATAATAAAACTAAAAATAAATTTACACCATAGAAACAAACAGTACACAGACCGTATTTAATTACAATACTCAATAAACAGTACGCAAACCATATTTAAATATCTAGTTGGGTTATACTAGTCACTAATAACCCTGTAATTAATCCAATTCATATATGCATCCATTCATTTCTAAAATGAATGACCCAATTACATATTAGAGCAAATTGAAATAAAATCTCATAGTAAATTATTCAATTAACCATACCAAAATAATTAAGTTAACTAATTTCTAAAATTATTAATCTTGATTATTTTCATTTACCATATTTAATAATTCTAAATTACTACATATACAAAGTATATTAGGCAATCCATACACCAAAAATAATTAAGTTAACTTATTTTTAAAAATTTTAACCTTAATTATTATTACCAAATTTTTATAATTTTAAATTAATTAAACTTAATAATCAAGCACATCCAATGCATTAATTAATAAAAATTTGTTCATATTTAATTTTAATTTCTAAAATTAAAACTACTCCCACTCAGAAATTAAATTAAAAAGAAACTAACCCACTGAGTCCAGGCCGATTCTATTTTTAAAAATTCAAATTTAATTTTTCTTAATTCATACTGTCCAAACGGTCCAGTCAAATCAGACTGAACCTTGTCTAATCCACTAAGCCCACCAGAATTAAACCCTGGCTAAGAGGTATCAGCCCAGCTGGGCCATAGCATGAATTAATTGGCGCCAATAATTTAATAAACAGATATATCCAATTAAGGTTTTAATTTGGCCCAACAAATTAAATCCTAGTTTATTGTAGACACTAGAAGTCATCATTGCCGAAGTAACCACAACCGGGATGAATAGTATTTTCAGTTGTGAATAGTAATTCCGCTTGTGAACAACAACAAAAAATTTAAATAACCTTTTTTAAGTTGGTTTAAATCAAATTAAACTATCCGATAATTAATTTGATTAAAGCATGACCATGAATCTATACACCATATTACGTAAATCTAACACATATATTGTCTAGATCAAATTAAAACATGTAAGAGGTTCTAATACCACTGTTGAAAATTGATTAAATCTAATTTAGCGGAATATCAATTATATAATTCCTAATCTCATGCATGTATTAATTTGAATCTATTTAAGAGTTTAGATTACCTTTGAAGCGTCCTTTACTGTCAGATTCCACTAACCACGGAGACACGAATCCCAAATGTAATTCCTCTATACGTATCCATACAGCACAAACAGACCGCTTACACCGTTGTCAGTTTAGAACAGATTAACAAGTAAAGACGATCGCGTCTTCCTTCTTCTCTTATACGGCAATGTTGGTTTTATAAGAATGGTTGGATTATTTCTTATTTTTGTCGTATGAGACGGACTGAGTTCTAATAATGTCATACTGAACATTTTTGTAAATTTTTATTTATTTATACAGAATAGTCATTAATCGAAGAAACCCTAATCCAAGTTAATATGGGCATGACATGATTAGAATTAATGAGTTCTAAATTCAATTCTCATATAATTACTATCTGGGATCCTAACCCAATAGTCATTTCTTTTATCCAGTTGCATGTCTTGTGTGTGACCCTATATGTTCAGTTATAATAAACTGCAAGTCCAATATAATTGATACTAACCGATCGAAAGCGGTTTTCACCAAAACATTCTAATCACTCAAAATTACTGAATTAATTATCTCTGCAATTAATCCTCTAACTATACATGAAAAATGCACAATGACCGAAACACATTACTCCAACAATAAAAGGGTTAGAACCAAGGGTCTGTACAATGTACTGGAGAATTCTAGAACTATACAATGTGGTAGATAATTTTATATTAGTCCGTATTACTCTTTTATGCTAGAATCCTCTAGATTATTCTGTATTTCCTCCAAGACACGCAAATTTTGGAGCGGATAAATGAAAAAAGAGGGTGAGAGACCTTTGGTCGGCGACCTGGAGTGAAGGTACATGTCTGGATAGCAGAAAAGGCGACATGCGGAACTGCTAACATTTGACTGAGTCATCAACGCAATTACGACTCAAATATACTCCACCCAATGGATCATGCCAAAAGCTTCTGAGCTCATTCTAAGGTACACAATCAATATCCAGTTCATATACGATTATCTTTACTGAGTTAAACATCGGAGATACAATAGGGGTCACCGCCACCCCCACTTTTTTCTCTGATTCCGACCAAGTACCTGTCAGAAATTCAAAGAAAATCTTCATCCCTAACACCATCTGTGTTAGGTTTTCATCAACTACCATCTCCCTACATTTCGGATTCAATTGCAAAAATATTCCCGATCCCGGGACATAAAAAAATCCATTATAAACCAACATATCTGTGAAGTTATGGCCATATTCGGAAGATTCACCTTCCAAATCCAGAACAAGCTTCGTTAATCACTCAAATTCCTGCAATTTTTTGTGGAACAAATCCTCTTAATCTTTTTTTTGTGTGTGTCAATTGTTATTAAACGACTTCCATTGCCTTGAAATAAAACGATCTTATCAGTCTTTAAAATAATACTACTCCCTCTCCCTCTGTCCCTTTTTTTCTGTCTTACTTCCTCTTTTTACACTATTCATCAACAATTTTTTAATTTTAATATATTAATTTTTGTATAAAAATAAATTATAAAAATTATATATTTTAAAATATGTGTTAAGATGAATGTAGT
>JAULKJ010132451.1:0-15013 GCA_032355405.1 Rubia balearica | reverse complement strand
CCAAATTTCTAAATTATTTTTATATTCTCTTTGTATTTTTATTTCAAATTCAACAAATAATATGTATTGTATATTTTGTTATCTTGGAAAAATAATTCTAATACATATTGAACTTCAATTATTTGCATTTAAGATAATATATATTCTATTTTTACCCCGACCCAACCCATGATCATCCCTACCCACGGGGTCTAGACTCGTTGAGTCAGGTATAGGTCCAATTTTTTATACCCTCCAAGTCCAAGTTGAGTCTTAGTCTGGATTTTAATAAATGAGTTTGGGTGCATTGCCTAATTTCAATTTATGGAGGTGGGACTCATGATATTATATCATTCAACCAAAGACCTTGCTTACCCTCCAAAATCTAAGCTCCACCGGAGTTCGGGTTGACATGTTTAGATGATCGATTGATAGATTCAAATTTATTTATAGTGGAACTAGGATACTAGGCATTACTTATCGTTGTTGAGTGGAACTTTAGTATATGTTTCCTCCATTTTTTACTCTTATGCATCAGCCTCTTTTAATTTTATCAAGAAATTATTTTTACAAAATTAGCTCTTTACGTGTTGGCTTTTTCTCACCTGCATTTGCCACGATTAACCCTTTCTTTTACAAGAATTCGGGAAAATTTTCAATTCTATGGTTTTTGTTCTTTGTTTATGCAATAGATTGGATTCTTCTAAGTGAGCAATCTTTCTTTCCATTTTGTCAGTAGCAACAACCCTCTGGATAGTTCTATTTTGCCTTCAACAGCGTGAAGCTGTGACAATCCAAACATAACGCTGGCGATGATGGGCACTAGGGATGAGTATGGGTCTAGAACCCGTTGGGTCAGGTATAGGTCAATTTCAGACCCTTCAAATCCGGGTTGGGTCTTAGTCTAAATTTTTAAAAATAAGTCTGAGCGCGGATCTAAAATAATAAGACTCAAACTCGACCCGTGGACCTATATAAGCCTAACTATAAGCTAACTTTAGAAATTCCTCTAATATATTTGAAGAAGACATTGGTAATTTAATTCCTTTTTCATATCAAGAAAAATATGATTAGAATCTTTGCATTTTTATTTTCAGTTCAAAATATATCTCTCATTTATTAATGATGCATTCGTTCCTCTCAAATGATGGAGGCAGCCCCAACTTACGGCAAATCAATGACCTCTCGATCTTACAATAAATCTCCCAAATTGGATTTGGGGTGAAAACTCTGATGCCTAGCTTAATATTGTGCGGTTGAATATATTATTCTTAATTTCTGTTGTTACTTACCTTGATATGTTGAGCTATCATCTATTTTAGGTTTCTTTACCCTTAATAGTCGGAATGTTATCTGATGTATATGTCATACTGATTGTGGTCATTGCGATGGTTGTATGACTCTACAAAGCGTGTACATTGTGACCCACGTTGTGTGTATGTCGAGATCCACATTCTAGCAATCATTGGTTGAATGGTAACCACTTACATGGTTTAGTGGTCAAAGTGTAAGCTACGTGGCGGGATCCTCTCAATCAATGTATACTTTTTGGCATTCAAACACTTTACTAACCTCGTTGAGTCACCTCCTGCATGGATTGGGCCTAATGTATGGGACACATATATACCATAAGCTCATCTATCCATAAAGTGTTTGAGGGGTTGGAGTGAAGGTGTTTTGGTGGGGAGGAATTGGACAACCTTATCATTATCGATGGTTTTTTTAGCGAAGTAAAGATTGGAAATGTTTGCTAGTTTGTTTCATTTGTAGTGGGAATCTCCGAGAACTATGTGGGTAAATGTATTATATTTTGTGTTTTTTGGGTTGACTCTGACATGTTTGGCTTACGTGTTTGTTTTTAGGTAAGTTATCGAGGAGGTTTCCACGTAAGCACAATAATCGTTATAGCAGGCTCTAATTTTGAAACCTTTATGTTCTTTGAAATGCTGAACCTTTTCGAATTTGGTGTAAGACTTGATTGATTAACATCAGCTGAGTGTCTCGAAAAATGGGATTTAGGATTTCTCTTTACAAATAGGTTTTGATGTCGAACATTTTTTTTGCATTGTACTTCGTCTAGCTTCGGGCTTTGAGTGAATCTCTCACAATTTGGAGGAATCCTATTTTTGTTAATCGTCGAGGTTTTTGTCAATTTTCACAATTCAGGTAAGCATTACGCTTGTTTCACTTTGTAATCATTTGTATGTTATCTTTGAGTATTTGTGTTCATTAGTTTAGTTAGTTTTTCCTATTGGTCTTTGGTTGGCGGAAGCACAAGCGAAGATGATTTTTGGATTTTTAGAATTTTAGCTCCGATACCATGTAAAATATAATCAGGTGATTGTATTCATCATAACAAACCTCTATATATAGGGAAAAGTACAAGAGACCACAAAAAAACGTAACTAAACTAATCATAATAAAAAGGATTCTAATCTAAGCATATTTACCTAAATCTAATGGGAAAAGGAATATAACAAAATCTAATCAAATCTAACAAGATACTTACAAAATATGATCAAATATAAAAGACTTTATTATGGTGCATTGATATCACATCAATGATGGGTGTCATCAATGATGAGAATTACAATATATAGGGCTACAACAAAATAAAGTATAACGGGAATATGACTCTAAAGTCTAAGGAAATTACCATCTATAATCTAACCTACAATAAAACCTAATTCTATAAGGTAACTACCATCCATAACCCTTTCCTAGGTAAAGGATTTCTTATTTCCTTATCACTCTCCCTCAAGTTAGAACATGACGAACAAGAATGTCCAACTTGCAAAGAAGATTTTGAAATTTCCAATCGTTAAAAAAAGGAAAAAAGGAAAAAATACCATAGAATGAGATTCAACTTGACTAGCGGTAAAAGTAGTAGTAACAACAGTATCAGTAGCAGCCGGTAGATCAGTATTCAATTTCACTAGTAGTAACTGCAGCAGTAAAGTAGTATTTAACTTCAATCATAGTGAAATCAACCACATGATCGATTGGGGAGCAATAACGGAAAGCGGTGAAGATCCTTGCAGTGACGGTAGCAGTTTAGAGTGGGGTTGTTGGCAAGAAGGACATAGGAGTAGATAAAGTAAGTTGAGAAATTCAACAAATTAGCTAATTATGGCGGCTTCAACTTCGGCGGTGATGCAAGCACGTTCGGTGCATATCGTGCATATTCAAAATTAGGATTCGTCATAGTGACAGGATTGGCTGCAAATCATATCGGTGGAAGACAATGCTAGGTTGCGTTGGCTTGTCGGCTGCGACACATGGATCAGTAGTGTCGTCGCATAGATGTCACGCGCATGCAGATCAAGGTAACGGACAGATTGCGGTAACCATGGAGATGGCTTTGGTGGTTGGAGACAGTGATTAGAGGTGAGCAGTAGCGGAAAGCGGAGGTGCATGTGTCTAATGCGCGGTTGTTGATGGCGGCAGCTCCGGTCGAAAAACGATAGCTGGAAAAATATTTTAGGGTTTAGGCTTCCAAGTTTTTAGGCTCTGATACAATAGTAAATATAAAATACTCTATTATGGTGCATTGATATCACATTAATGACATGTGTCATCAATCATAAGGATTACAATATATAGGGCTACAATAAACAAAAGGCTAACAAGAATAAGATTCTAAAGTCTAAAGAAATTACCATCTATAATCTAACCTACAATGAAATCTAATTTTATAAGGTTACTACCATCTATAACCTTTTCCTACAAGGGAAAATATTTCATATTTCCTTATCAAAATATCTTAATACTCTCAATAAAGACCTATGTTTTCCTATATAGCATTTCATCCATCTTAATCCTCATTACCGCCATAGTCTTCCTTCTACCCACTCTCTTCATCTTCCCCATTTTAATACATTCTCGTGGTTTTTTTCGAAGTTATTTTTTTATTAATTGTAAAAGTTTGGTGCAAAATGTGGGACGTTATCCTATGGAGAGATTACATCTCTACTAGTTTTTGCTTGTTCCACTAATAAAGGTGAAACAGAGTTGTCCTTTCTTTTAATCCACATCAAATCTGGGAACTGATGATTTTCAACTAGTCTATGCACATCCTCAATGATGGCACTAAAATCCGATAAGTCCTCCTTTTATAACGTTAACTTGTATGCCCCTCTGTATTTTTGTAATAGAGTATTGCAAAAGGCAATGGCTTCTTCTTGCTTTACCGTATAAATAACTGGCATACATTGGGATTCTCCATATAGCTAACTTCCGTTTGAGGAGCATATGTACCAGCCCAGACAAGTACTACTTGGAGATATAGTTGTGTCGAAAAAAAGTGTGTTTCCATTCTCAGGTGGTGGAGAACTTGTATATTGATTTGGTTGAAAAGATGCACCAGCAACACTTTCTTTGTTAAGGTCTGATAACAGCTTTGTGGAATATAGTACACACTGTTGTGAATGGATGTCATGTTCTTCCCCATGGAGTAATTTGTTTCGAAGACATAATGGCTATGATTGCCAAACCTTGAGCGCCCATTTCCATGAGAAATTAAGACCATTGACATGTCGTATTCATAACTTAAATTTTCCCTTTTTATCCACAAGTTTGTTGTTGAAGGTAAGTTGTTCTTGCATAGTCTCCATAGAAAATTCTTTATCTTTGCCTGTATTGTGAGCCTCCAAATCTTTTGCCAGTGTGGAGAATGGCCTGAACTTGACGCCCAATTACCTGCATAGTAAAAATTTGAAAAATTAAGACCAATTTGTATCCAGATTTGACTGTATATTTACCGCCAACCGTTGGATGCAATATCTATCTGTCAGATTGCAAGGAAATAGTGCTCCTTAGTAATGACAATATAAAAGTTGATTCCTCTTGATTGAAAAAAATGTCAATCAAGTTTTCAATCCATTCTTTTCCATTCTCAGTTATCAAATGGGCAACACTTAGATTATTTAGGAAATTATTTGCGATGTAGGATTCTGGTTTGCCAGCCTCGGCGGCCAAAGACCATTTTTAATATTTGTGCATGTCTCTAAATCGATTCTTTTCCAAACACCTTTGGATAATAGATCTCTTCCCTCTAGAATAGATCTCCAAGCATATGAAGGATTCCATCCTAGCTTTGCTTCTAAAAAGGATGTTGATGGGAAGTATTTGGCTTTGAGAAGTCGTGATATGATGGAATTTGGGTAATTCAGCAAATGCCAAGCTTACATTCCTAGCATTGCTACATTGAAGATTTTCAAGTCCTTAAATCCCAATCCATCCATGCCTTTTGGGAAGCATAAGTTAATTCATTTTTCCGAATGAATTTTCTTCTTTAGAAAGGAACTAACCCAGCAATACTGACTATACAACTTGTATATGTCCTCTATAAGACCATCTGGTAGCATGAAGCATGACATAGTGTAAGTCAGAATAGCTTGTAGTACTGACTTAATGAGGACTTTTTTTCCCCCTTTCGAAAGTTGTTTGTGTTCTTGACTCTCAACCTTAGTCCATATCGTAGGCCCAAATATTTTTCATGTGATACAGCCTCTGCCATCTGCATCATGTTCAGTATCTGTGATTTCTCCTAAGTAGGTGTGCTGGGGCTAAATATAATCGAGGACTTGTTAAAATTTACTTTTTGTCATAAAGTTTCCTCATACTGTTGTAGAACCCTTTTTAGTGCATCTGCTTCTCAAATAGTAGCTTCCCCTAAAATCAATGTATCATCTGCAAACAGAACATTTGATACTATGGGTACTCTTCTTGCAATATTTAATCCATGAAGTCTCTTGAGTCTAATCTCTTCTTGTATTAAGTGAGGGTAGAGTTCGCTATAGATGATAAAAAGGTATGGGGATAGGGGATCTCCCTTTCTTAAACCTCGTGTAGGTGTAATTCTCCCAAATTATTTTTCATTCAATGTGAAGGAGAAGCGAACCATTGCTATACATCTCTCGATGAGATCAATGACAGCTTTGTCAAAGCCCATCTTTTCAAGAGTTTTTAGCAGATATGCCATTCATACTAATCAAAGGTTTTACTCATGTCAAGTTTAATCGACATTTTACCCTTTGCTCCAGTATTCTTCCTTTTGATATAATGATGCGCTTCATGGCCGGTGATGATAATGTCCATGATTAGGCGGTTCTTAACAAATGCACTCTAGTTAGGAGATATCACTTTATCCAAGACAGCCTTTATTCTATTGGCTATGTGATATACCAAATTACACATACTAATAGGTTTGAATTGTGTGATTTTCTTTGGCTTCTGCACCTTCGGAATCAACACAATGGTAATATCTTTAAGATCATGAATAGACTTTCCTTCGTTCAAATATTGCAGTGCTTCCCGAGTAACCTTAGGGACTACAATTGCCCATTGCCGTTGAAAGAAAGATGGAAGCATTTCCTTTGAACTAGGGGAATTATTTGGAGCCATACAGAATATATGTCACTTGACGTATATGGCCTTGTTAAACTGGTATTCATTTCCAAATAGACCTTGGAGTGGACCTTATCAATCATATGGTTGATCATTAGTAGGGATGAATGAGAGCTCTCAAAAAGAGTATAGAAGTGTTCTGAGATAATACTTTCCATATCTTTTTCATCTATGCACCATCGCCTATGATTGTCAAACAAGCCATGAATGGTGTTTCTTTTTTTACGTTTGTTAGCAAAAGAAGGGAAAAAGCTCGTATTTCTGTCCCCCTTTTCCAACCAGTGTTCTTTTCCCTCTGTTTCTATCTAGCCTCTTTAATATCCAGATGCTTTTCTAGCTGGAATTTGATAGAAGCTACTTCAGCTTAAACTTTTTCCGTTATAAGACCCTATTGTAATTTCTGAAGCTGATTTGAGAGTTGTTCTTTCTTCTTGTGCTGGTTATGGAATTCTTACTTTGCCCATAATACTAGCCCCTGTGAACAATCCGCAATTGCTGATGGCAAATCAGGAGCTGTTTGATTCCAGTATTTTACACATTATCTTGGCATTGTGGGGATTGTATCCAGTAATTTTTAAAGCGAAAAGGTCTTATTTGCGAACCCTGCACAGGTCCCCTGGTTGTATCTCTTAGCTGTAGCAAAATAGGGATATGATCAGATTGATGGTTGGAGAGATGCTTAAGTTTTGTTGAAGGGAAAATATTTATCCATTCTTGAGTTGCCACATCTCTATCTAATCTAGCTTTTACTGTCCGAGGGTTTTTCTAATTTCTGAACCAAGTGTATTTTTATCCCTCATAGCCTAGATCAAAAAGTTTTCAATGGTTAAGTGATAATTGAAAATCTTTAATTTGATGTGTTGGTCTTCTGTTAGTACTTTGGAATTCATTTTGGTTCAACAGTTCATTGAAATCTCTGATGCAAAGCCAAAGTAAATTAGCTTTATTGCCAATAGCATTAACAAAGACACTATGCAAATACATGAAGTCTCTTATTCCTACTAGCTTATCAGAGCTGCATTTAATTTCAGACAAAAAGTTAAAGAAGGAGAAACTTTACGGATGAAGTCTTTCAAATGTCTAACAACACGAGGGTGTGAACGCCCTCGGCACTTCCAGCTTAGGAGACTGATGGTTTTTGGCGGGACTGGGTCTTCCCAGTTGCCGCCGCTGGTCCAAATACAGGTGAGCCCACATTAAAAGACATCCCTGTCGAAAAAGGTCAAAGGAACAATCAACTTCTTCTTCTGTCTCTTGGCTTCTTGATTTAGTTTGTCTCCAACTTCATCATCAAAATCTGAATTTCTCTTGAAAATTGACATATGTGCCTAAGTTGGAGAGTATTGGGCTAGTTTTTCTATATTAGCCCTACTTGGATCAGACTACAAAATTGCATCCTTAGCCCCTGCCTTTTCCATAAATTTCATTTTCTCCTTCATAACAATCCTTTCTGAATCCCCAAGTAGAAGGGGGTTTTCTCCATCATTAATATTCTTCTCTAGAATTTTCTCTCCGCCTCCTATATCATCCACCAATTTTTTTGATCCCACCAGTGAGGGTCTTTTTGTCGCCACCGATTGGAGTTTTCTCCCTAGAGGATTCTGCCGTCTAGCTATTCTTCATCTCTAGAAAGGTGTGTCTCTGAACAACCAAGTCTTCCATACAGTCAATGCCAAGATCAACGCTAAAATCAACGTCGCCAAACGGAAAGCCTCCTCCAAGTTTGGCCTCCAATTCAATGTCGCCAGCGTTTGCTTCAATTTGGTGTTAAATTTTTCTCAATGTCGTCGAGCAGTGTTGTAGGTGCAATGCCGATATTGAGCATCCCTGACCCATCGTGGAAACCTTCTTATTGTCGCCTGGTGCCGAAGCCTATTGGTGGGTGGCTCAAATAATGGTTCCTGGAATGCTCCTCAAGTTCCTCCATTTTCCCATGATTTTATTTTGATTGAAGTACATTAATTGGGTGAGTTTCCAGAGTGAGAATTAACTCCTTATCGCTGGCTACAAGTTTTGTTGTCTTTCGTTGTGATCGGTCAGTACCACCCAGCGCTCGAGCACAGAAACGAACAGTGTTTTCATCATACATAAGGTAGAGCCTGTTCACCTTTATCTTTCTCATGCACTGGATTATTTTGAGTGCATAAAAATAGATGGTTGTTAGCTGATGTAAGAGTGGAAATAATTAATTTCCCTTCCCTGTTTACAGAAACTGTTCCCGCATGACACCCTTAAATTTAAGAGGGATATAATTATTGTTTGTGCTACAGTCACTCCCTGTCAATGGCATAAATTGTGGAGAGTCATTGGGAGCATTAATTGTGGTCAGACTTTCAAAAATTTTGCCCCTTGCCATTGATTGCTCTGGTTCTCCATTTCCGCCTGCAACTTGGCTAGAGGTTTTTTAGCCTTTGTCTCCTGATGCTTTCATTGATACAGAAGTCTTGGCCCTGGATGTTGATAGGGTTGGTAATTTTCATTTTCATATCTCATCCACCTACCATAGCCCATTGGCATAAATTATTCCCTTTTTGGAGTGTCCTTCATCTCGCAATTTGTTTTTGCATGGTCAAGGCAGCCACAAAGTTGGCAGGAAGTTGGTAGCCTCAAAGTTGGCAGGAAGTTGGCAGCATCTCATACTGGAAGTAGAAAAGGTAATCCACTCCCTTGAATTCCAGCGTGAGTACTCTAGGGAGTGGCTTATAAACATTTTATTTTCCCCTCAGCTTGAGAGTTTAGCCCTTGCAAGAGCCAAACTTGTTCTTGTGGACTTTGATGAAATCTCTCATATAATCACCAATCAAGGCTGCCATATCCTGGTTCATATGGATCAAAGGGACTTCGTTGACATGAATCCTGAACGTGCTTTCGGAAAAGGGGAGATGTCGTAGGGCTTCAAAGCCATCTATTTTAACAAATACCACCAAGTTGTTATCGAAATACCAAGGCAAAAATTCCATTTCCTTAGTCCTATCTGCTAGTTGTATGAACTCAAGTAGGGAGAGATTGACACCCATGTGGTGTCCTTCTAATTTTTCGCTCCACTTCCACGCCTTTGACATGGTGGAAATAATATAGTCGACAGGCTTCGACTTTGAGCATAGGATTTTTGCACCTAAGAGGTACATGATTGGTTGGTTGTCAACAATATCAATAAAGTCTGGGGCAATGAGTTTGTTGGAAGTTTCATCAGAGATATTGATTTTCGTGTACTGGGCTATGAGTTCATCCCCATGGCTAAAATAGAAAGGAAATCAATATGGCTGAGGAGTAGGATAGGGAAGGATTGATTGTGGTAGACAAAACTGGTGAGGGCTGGTGGGTGTTGTATCCTGCAATATATAAAGACTGATATACCAATTTTCATCAATTTAATTCCTTAAATCATGTGATTCTTGATATTTGATTAATACCCTTTGATTGCAGCCATTTAATTTGCCATTCAAGTTAAAAAAAATTGAAATGTTTAAAGAGAAAAAGCAAGCAGCATTGTATCCTTGAGGAATGAAGATCTGCAAGATGTTGGATGACTAGGAAAAGATCTTGGGGAGAATAAGGATAGAGAGAAGTTAGAGAGAATTCCCTTTTGCGAAGAATGCAATCTCCACTCTCGTGGTTAGATGAACCAAAAGTCACAAAATATCAATCAAAAGGAGGTTATGAAATGTATGCCTTATGGATGAAATATAATTTGGTGAAATTTCACAACTATGGTTCTATCTTTCTCTAGTAACGTGTCGAAGCAGATATGGAACGCATTCCCTTCTTCATCATCGTCTTCTGTAAAAATGGCCTTTTCAATATACTTTGCCTCAAAATGAGGCTCCCCTTCTTAAAAACCCTACCAAAATCTTTCCACCATATTCATAGCAGAGCTCCCGGCACTCTTTTCAAAATTTCTTAATCACACCTAGTATTAGACAACTGGATAAGTTGATGTTGTATTCGAACTAGAATTTTTTTTTCTCAAACTATAATAAAACATCCAGCCATGGAAAGATTACTGGGACATGGCCCTTGCCAGACACAATCTTAAGTCCAAAGTTGAACTTGAAGATCAAGTTTGTGCCACTAAGTCGGCTACAACAACGAGATTTTAGCAGGATTTTAGATCAACCAGATGTTTCAGAGCAGCCAAATTAAATTTCCTTCTTGTTTAGAACTTTTTGAGGCTATTAAGGATGATTTTTGGGAAGATTAATTCATGATGTTGCATTTGATCAAACCCTTGAACTTGATTTTTAAAATGCAACCCAAATACTCTAACATCGTCGAAGGTGTACTCATGTCCCACTTGAACGCTCAAATTTTTGAACCCATTGCCTTCACCATCACCGACATTGTCGCTGTTACATATCCATACTTGCTGATTTTATATTTTTAACTATTTTTTTAAAAAGATAGATGGTTGATTGAGAATGTGAAGTGTGCGGTAAGGAGTACTTTAGAGAGATATTGTTGTGTATGGGATGGAAATTAAAAGTACAGTAGTGCATTTTGATAATTTCAAAGAATTTGAGTTTATCATTTTAACAAAGCACGGTGATACTTTATAAAATTCTGTAATTTGATTTATTATGTAAAACTATATAGGGATTGTGTAAACTAACTTGTATTCATTCATCACATCAATAGGTATTTATACAAGAGGTTACTTGGAGAATAAACAAAGCTATGGAAACCTAATCAAATACAAATTTGGTTTTACCAAAAATACATATTATATTCCAACCCCCCTCCCAACAAGTTCATAGAGGTGAAGTGACATGAATCTTGGACCAAAGAGTAGGAAAACGAGCAGTACCATCAGCCTTGGTAAAAATGTCTACAATCTGATCAAGAGAACATGACGAACCACCAAAAACCCATCTCCAACCTGCTCACGAACAATCTTATATGCTTAGACCACTAATGAAAGACAGGATTGGCCGACATATAAGTGGCACTCAGATTATCACACAGCAAAATGGGTGGAGGCAAAAGAGGAGTACGAAGCTCAAGTAACAACTGCTAAAGCCAAATGACCTCTGTGGCAGCAAACACAATTGCACGGTATTTTGTTTCTAAGTTAGATTTGGCAACAACATTTTTTTAGAAGACCAACTAATAAGATTTCCACCATGATAAATAGCAAAGCTATGCTCAGACCGACAATAATCTCCATCAGACGCCTAACTAACGTCAGAATAAGCAACAAGTAGATGATCATTATAAGGCTGAAGATAAAGACCAGATGTAATCAAATCCTTCAGAGAGTGTAGAATTCTCTTAATAACAGACCAATGAAGCTCAATTGGAAAATGCATAAACTGAAAAACATGATTAACTGCATAAGAAATCTCAAGATGAGCAATCCTGACATACTACAGTGCACCAACAATACTGCGATACAAATGAGGATCACCAGCCAATATAATGTGTGGAGTTGGTTTGTCCGGGAATGCAATAGACTTAGCGTTGGCATCTTACTGTGGTCAAGAAGATCATGATATTATTTTGCTGGGAGAAACACCATTCTTTGAGCAATGAAACTCAATGCCCAAAAAATAGTGTAGAGGACCAAGATCACAAAGAGCAAAAGTATTATTCAACTTTACAAGAAACTTTGATATGGCAGTCGAAGAATAACCAATGATAATCATATCATCAACATAAAAAATGAGATAGAGAAAATATTTCCTGAGCGACGAATAAAGAGTGTATTATCAGACTTACAAGACACAAAACCATTATCCTGAAGAAAGATACGAAGCTTTGTAAACCATGCCCGAGATGTTTTCTTGAGACCATGAGAGCCTTCTTCAGAAGACAAACATGGTATGGGCAATTTTGATAATGAAAGTCAGGTGGCTGAGACATAAGTACTAGCTTAGAAAGATCACCATTCAAAAAAACATTATTAATATCAACCTGACGAATGGGCCAATAAAGAGTAAGAGCAATCGTCAATACAAGACAAATGGTAGTTGATTTAACCATTGGACTAAATGTATCCACATAATCAACACTATCTTCTTAATTAAAACCTTTGGCAACAAGGCATGCCTTGTACCTCTCAACCAACAATGGAACTATATGCTTAACATTTTATCCTGTGCACACACTTACAACCAACAATGTTAGAATTACGAGGAGGCGGGACAATTGTCCACGTCCCATTGCGCATAAGGGCATCATACTCAACTTGTATTGCATTTTACAATTTAGGAATTTTAGAAGCCTGGGGAAATTTTTTTGGCTCAGAATGGAGAGAGACTGAGGAAGGTAAGGGGTGTTTAGTGGAGATAATAATTTTGGGTTATAAATTATTAGTTTTAGCACGAGTGATCATGGTGTGTTGACTGTTAACATCATCTTGGAAATAAGAAGGGATGGTAGAAGTAGTGTATGAGATTGAGTCGAGCTTGCTGGACGAAGGGCTCTCAGCAGCTATTGGAGGAGTGGTCGAGCCCACCATGGAAGGAGACTGCTACGACGTCGAGGAAGAAATGTCGTCCGACTGAGCGACTCACCTCGATGGAGCTGCTGCAGAGATGCGGGCTCACCTGACGAATGCTGCAGACTCGCAGCTGGCGACAACAAACTGGGCACGTACGGGGAGCTGGGCTGGGATGGTAAGCTGGTCCCGAACGGAGAGCTGGACACGGACGGGGAATGAGATCCAAGCAATGGAGAGGCAGATGGAGGAGTTGGAATAAGAGCAAGTGATGGTGAGATGGAAGCAAGCTATAAAAGAGATAGGGTAATAGAGGACTTAGTTGAGAGAACATATGAAACCGATTGTAAATGATCAGGGTAGAAAAAAATGGTTTCATAAAAAAATGTCATGACTAGCAATATAGACAGGAGTAGTAGGAACATGAAGGCACAAATATGCTTTGTGGTTAGAACTATATCCAATAAATTTACACAGAGAGGATCTATATTCAAGCTTATTGGACATGTATGGACGTAGGAAAGGATAACACAAATAACCAAAAATTTTGAGAAGAGCGTAATCAGGAAGTTTATGATGAAGAGACTCATATGGAGATTTATAATCAAGTGAAGGAGACAAAGTATGATTATGAAGATAGTCAGAAGTGTGAAATATATGCTCCCAATGGGAGGTAAGCAGCAGAGCTCAAGAAAGAAGGGAAAGACCTTTTCAACAATTGTTAAATGACGACGTTCAGCAGTACCGTTTTGAGAATGGGTATGGGGAGCAGAGACACGATGTGCAATGGCTTGCGGCTGAAGATATGATGAGACTGGATGAAATTCACCACCCCAGTCAAATTGAAAAAGTTTAATTTTAGAGCTGGACTAGGTTTCAACCATTTTTTAAAAAAGCTGGAAATAATGAAGTGCTTGAGATTTTTGAGATAGAAAATAAATCCATACAAATTTTTGCAGTCATCAAAAAAAAGAAAATAACAATTTCCATTAAATGAAGAAATAGGGGCATGGGCATGGCCCGAAACATCAGAATACACCAAGTCAAATGGAACCATAATAGTTTCATCAACATGAGAAATAGGTAACAAAGGCTTTTGCCAAGTTGACAAGACTTACAACTACTATTTAAATTAGTCTGAGACACTGATAATTGAAAACGTGAATAAGATGCATAAGGGAAGACTAATGAGGATGAGCGAGAAGTTCATGGCAGGATTGAAGTTCAGTCTTAGCACCAAGGAAGACGCGGGAAAGCTCAGAAGTTGAAGTGGAGGAAGGATTGAGGTGATAGAGGTCATTCTCAACGATTCTGATTAGGAGCATCCGACCTTGTCGATCCTTAACAAGACGATGATTGGGAAAGAAAAACATATAAGCATTATTTTCATAAATAATTTGAGAGACACCTAAAAGATTTTTATGAATATTAGAAACAAAAAGACTATTATGAAGATTCACAAGTTTAGTAGATGATGGAAAAATAGATGAGCCTAAATGAGTAATGGGAAGTGATGTGTCGTTGCCAACTTGTAAGCCTTCATCACCAGAGTAATCTAAGGGAATAGAAAGGTTGACAAAATTAGAGGTGACGTGATTGATTGTGCCAGAGTCGAAAAACCAAGCAGAATCATTAAGAGTTGATGGAGGATCAGAAATCGAAATCAACTATAATCCCAAAAGAGCCAGATTCCACAAACTTGGCACTGACCGCCACATTGCTGCGCTCCACAGCATGCCCACTGCCGGATTGTCGAGGACGAGTAGCAGGGAATCAATCACATTCAAACACTGCCAGCAGTTGAGAGCTTTATGAGCCTGATGATGACACATTGAAAAGTGGGCCAAGAGAGAGTAACGGCCAAATCTAGCACGGCTGAAGATGGTGTACGACAATATTGGCGGCAAAGGTAAGGGCCGCCGAATTTAGATTTTGAACACGAGCTTCTTCCTCAAGAAGCATGGCAAGGAGTTGATGCAACAAAATAAAACTAGGACGAAAATTAAAGGTCGTACAAAATGCTGCTTGTGAAACATTAAGACAGTGGAGAACACATTTAACAAACTCATCATCAAAAATAAAATAAGAGCATTTTGTCAAAGAATCAGAAAAAGAACGCTTCTTCTCCACATATTTCAAAATGGAGAGAGAGCCCTGGGAAAGGTCTAAAGTTGATGCTTCAGATGCATT
>JAULKJ010132450.1:6211-24627 GCA_032355405.1 Rubia balearica | reverse complement strand
CCATTTACTTAGCCTCACATCTCTGCTCCGCTGCTAACCCAGATCCCCAGCCTCTCATACCCTCTCCGATGCTAACCCATCTTCGCTCCACCACCGTCTCCCAAAACAAGCTCCCACCTAAAACCCTAATTCCGCCTAGATCTGCCCAGCTCTGCTCTAGCCTCGCCACAACCTCTCCCCGCCGCGTTCCACCCCTACACCTACAACCCACCACCACCACAACTCAAATCGGAAGCTGTCTTTCACCACCTTGGCAATCTCCGATGCCAACTTCGACTTCGACGGGGTCAAATCTCTAGATGCCCCTCCGATATCTCCTCTAATTCTACGGACGCCGCCGCTTCCAATCACTAGAGCCCAAGAAGAAGAGGAAGAATCACAGGGGCATGAAATCTGTTCCCAGATGATGCCGTCGGTGGCAAATTTCTAGAGGAGAGGAGAGAAAATGGAAAAAGAAAGAGAAAAATGGAAAAGAAAGAATTATTTTGTTAAAAATAAGGGTATTATATTTTTTCAGTTTTTTTATTTTTTAATAGAAGGATAAAATGGTAATTTTTGATGAATTCCGGCCAATTTAACCGTTGACATTTCGGTCAGCGAATTCCATGGTTATTTTTGTACTTTCAGATTTTACAAAATTATGTATGCATTTTGGATCAAAATATAGGGTTAAAAATGCACTTTTCTCACATAAAAAAATAAATTTTATTTAATGAAACTCGTGACTTTGCCGGATGAAAAGTGTGCAAATGCATTAACTGCCACTCGTCTGTAATTTGTGAGCCTTTGTTAGGTAGACCGGATTCTCGCATTCAACCTGAACCATCTCTTTTTTTAAGGTATCTTCGAATTCTAGTTCCTTCCATTCCCCAAAAACGCATTCGTCTGAGGATTGATAGAAAGAACAGGAAGGAATTCGCAAGAAACCTCTTCAAACACCGAAGGTCAGATTCTGCCACCTTAATCCAATTCCTTCTTTGGCAATTAATCTAATTCTTAGTACAGGCATGCATTTAGAATTTGGGATTGAATTATTTGATCATATATATGAAACATTAATTGCTGTGAAGATTAGGATGATCTTGTGGTTATTACAACGGTGTGAGTTCGAATCTCATCTGGAACAGGGGATCAGGACGGGGAGGGGATTCTTGTAGGGGCCATTTGGGTTATTACCCTATTTTTGGAAAAAGGTTTATAAATTGTAGGGATAAACTCATTCATGAACCCCAGTTCTTGTGTATATGCAGATATACTCCCGAACTTTTTAAAAGTGCATTCATACCCCTGTTGTGGTCTGAAAAATTGGTCAATTTCGGTCATTCTCGAATTCAATAGACATGACCGTTTTTGCCGAATCCAAGAATGACTGGAATTAAACCGTCATTTCTATTGAATTCGGGAATGACCAAAATTGACCAAGTTTTCAGACCATGACGTATAAATACACTTTTAAAAAGTTAGGGGGTATATATGCACATACACAAGAACTGAGAGGTATAAATGCACTTTTTTCCTTTCAAAAAATACAAGTATATATTGTCACAAATGAAAGAATTGAGAGCTTCAAAAGTTTTTTTCCCTTTTTTTAATTGCAAGAGCATTCCAGTTATTCCATTATTTGACAGTTTTAACCAGCGTTTGACAGTAAGCTCATAACATCTTATGAGTTTTTTATATATATACTTACAAAAAAATGAGATTTACCATGACACTTTTTTCTTTATATTTTATTTTGACAAAGTTTTGGCAAAAATCGTCTTTCCACAGGCTTATGGAAAGACGGAGTTTAATTGAAATAATGAAAGGTAAAAGGGCTTAGTTACAATATTAAAATTTTATTGTACAACATCTAGTAGTTATAAAGTTTATAACCCGATTCATGCAACCCGAAAATTTTATTTTGATTTCTTCTAATTTAAACTTTAAATCTTGGTATTTCTATAGATTATAGAAAGACCGTCTTTCAATATACTGACTCTAATTTTTTTTATAATTTAGGAGACTGTTTTCATTTGGAGTATGTTTACTGAAAGACGGTCTTTTCATAAATGAGAAAGACTCACGTGAGACCGTTTTACCATATCTTATGGTGAGACAAAGTATTAAATAAAAGAGAAAGACTAATATGAGACCGTCTCACCATAAGTTATGGTGAGACAAAGTAATAAGTAAACTTTTAAAAATTACATAATGTACCCCATGTCATTTTTCATCTTTAAATAATTATATTTAGACGCTCCATCTCACCGTAAGAATGAGTGAGACCGTCTCACTCAAATCTTTGTATGCCTTAAATATATCAAGAACAAATGTATGACATGAATACGACACGAATCCAATTCTACTTCTCTGTGGAGTGGACAACATAGTTTGAATTATAGAATATGGTTTGAATGAAAATCAATCGGACTGTTTTTTCTTCTTGTATGATTGAGAAAGTGCATATATAACCCTGAGATAATTTTTAGTGCATAAATAACTCTAACTACTTTACAAAAGTGCAAATATAACCCTAGAGACTAAATTCCGGCACTGACTGGCTATTTCTGACCATTGACCGATAAAAAATGACCAAAATGCCCTTTCAACCTAATAAAAATTGAAAGACAAAAATGCCCTTTGCCCTGTTACTATTCTGCCACCTCCGGCAGTGACCCTCCACCTTTGCCACCACCACTCCGACACCGATCAACACCGGTTCAGACCGTCATTCACTTTCTGCCGTTCTCATCACTAATTGCACAACAACCTATCGATTCTGTCACATCTTCCGAGCTCCAACCTCCGCGTAACAGCCGTTTTGACAGAATCTCCATATGCAGGAAAAAAATCCCTTGTCCAATTCCGACAATGCGCCTTCGCCCCCATCGATGTCGTCCATGATCATCATCTCCCTAACATCCTCTTCTTTCCACCCTGCATTCCTTAAACTCCAAAATGCATTCTCCAAGCGGCCCCTGAAGCATTAGCCGCTCCGCCACCCGCCGCCACGAGCCAGATTCTCCCTCCCTTGTCTCCGCAGCCAAATCTGACCTTAACTCGATCCTTCACGCCTTCGTGGCCATCCACGGCGGCACGCTAAGCAGTTCCGACAAGGTGGCCCATTTTAAAACATTCTCCCCGACTTTCAACTCAACCTGGTGGAAGAATTCGGCAATATCAAAATCCATAGACCCACATTGCCACAATGCACATAAAATAGGGGATTTCTTGACAAAAGTGGCACCCTAAAATGTAGAAATTCCAGTACACTAGAACCATAACCGGTACATTTTTCAAGAACCCTTTACTCAAATCCACTGCACGATCACTATCTGCCGGCCTTTCTCCCCAAGTGAATGCCCAGTCTGGGAGTGTGGGGGATTGTGAAGAGTATGCGGCGGGGATTGTGAGGGAAAGAAGAACAACTGAAGGAGGGAAGAAGATGGGTTAGGGTTAAGGGGTATAATAGTCAATTCACTTTTTTGGAAGGGTAAAACAGTATTTTGAATAAAATCTGGCCTCAAACTGCTGGAAAGGGTTATATTTGCACATATACTAGTTATCTAAGGTTATATTTGCACTTTCAATTATCACAGGGTTATATATGCATTTTCGTGAATTATGTAGGGTTATATATGCACTTTGCTCTTTCTTCTTTCTCATAGTCCATAGATTTCATTCAACTACTTCAAAATGAAGTCATTTTAATACTTGAAAGATAAAAAAGAAATACTTAACCTACTCTTGAGTGAAATAAATATTGTCGGAGCGCCTATCTAAGTTCAAATAGCAAGTTGTAACTCTCACCTCTAACCCAACAAAAATGCTATAGTATTTGACCTTTTGTAGTCAATTTCGACCATTTCATATATGTAACACTATTATCATGTAATAAATTTATTACTTCCTTTGTTTCACTAATAGTGGCACCACAGGTTTAGGTGATTGGATTTAGATAGAGAAAATGAGTGGATAAAATTGAATGTAGAAAGTAAAAGGTAAAACGTGTGGATGAAATTGAAGGAATTTTACCAAAAATGGAAAGTGTGTCAATATAAAAGAAATATCTCATTAAGGTAAGTGTGCCACTAATAGAGAAACAGAGGGATTATTACATATATTTTTAAATTTATTATTTTCTTAGAATTATTTTACATGCATAGAAGATATATTAGTTGTTAAACATTGATTCACTTGACTCCAAAAGTCAAAGTATGTCAATTCTGATGGGACATAGGGAGTAAAACAAATTCAATGCTCCCTCTGTCCCAAGTTATTTTGAAGAAAAAGAAGTTTGGCTGCAAAAAGGAACAGTAAAAAAAGGAATGAAATGACTACAAAAAGCTGGTTTAAAGTTAAAAAAAGTGAAGAAAAGTACTGCGTGAATAGTGCATTGGAAAATGTAGTAAACCTGTCCCAAAATAAAATATGGGATTAAAAATTCCCACCAAAACTAATCTTTGGCTCCAAAAAATTCAGATTTGGAGCCAAAATACAACTTTTTTTGGTACTGTTCAAAATTTACAACTTCAGCTATAGATACATCATTATTACAACACCACTTCTAACCCTATTAAACCCACAAAAAAGCTCTTAGAAAAAGTTTAGCTAGTTCTTCAAGAACTGGCCAATATCCGAACCCTCTTCTTCATTTCTTTTTTCATCCTTGATCTTGGAAGTTGTGATGGTGGGCGCTAGGGTTCACACGGAAATGGGCCACACAGCTGGGTTCTTTGACCTGCTAAGAAAATACGAGTATGAAGGATATAGTTTACAACGGGGGTAGCTGTTAGGTCTTTTGACCCGAGGAGCAGAAACTGATTCTGGGGTGGGTATGGAGGTGTGGCCAAAGAAGAATAAAGGTGGGCAATGGGGATGGGTGGCGATGGGTAGTCGCTGGGGTGGCCGTAAGTGGTGGTTGTGGTGATGGGAGGTGGTGGCTGGTGGTGGGAGGTAGTGGTTGTGGTGGTGGCTCGGGTTAGGGAGGGTTTGAAGAAGAAGAAATGGGTAAAATGGGGAATACATATTCATCTTAATGGTAAGGGGTATTTTCATCATTTCATATTCGATCAACCTCGAAAATAGGCCAAAAGGTTATAGCTGCCAAAAGTACTCACGCACTATTATCGTCAGAGCTACGCCTCAAGCATACAGTGGCAAGCATATCCATACCGCCAAAACATATCCACTACACTGCCAATATTCACACAACATATCTCTCTCTCTCTCTCTCTTGTAATTTAACACTTAGATTGGTGGAAGAACAAAGACACTTCAATGTGAAGTTTTCAAATATGGTCCAATCTATTTCCATTTGACACTAGTAAGGGGATACTTCCTCCATCCCATAAGTAATTGCTGAATTACTTTTGGAACAAACTTTAAGAAAAGCTGATGTGGAACACCCGTAGAGGGGTATATATGATTTTTAAAGTTTACTAACATATATATATATATATATATATATATATATATTAGAAACCTTCCCTCATGTACACGTTCTGGATAAAAAAATGAGGAAAAAGGTGGAGGGAAACTGAAAATACATGTCTTTTCTACGTAAAAGACTACACCTAGTCTACAAATACCTATAAATATCCTAACAATTCTATAAATGCAATAACCCTACACTCATTTCTTCATCTTTTTCTTCTCATCTTCTTATTCTAGTTTTAGCAAGCTCTTAAATTCATCATCGAGCTTTGTTTTGGGGATGGTTTTTCTGGCAAAATTGGCCAAAAAATGAGGGAGAAGAATTTGACAGATGATGAGTGCAATGTTGTGACATGGTTCCCGATGGTGACTTCCAAAAATGGGCGGGTTGGATATGGAAAAGTAGATGAGGCAACTGTTAAATGGGTCATCGCCTTGAGGACGGTGACCTGGATCTGGTCAACTGTGAAGCATCAGGTTGCAGCCGGGATTCCTATCAATGTGGAAGGCAAAAAACCAGGCCAACAGCTAACAACAAATTCATTGACAATATGAAATGCCGTCCTACAGGTTCATCACCCATGGTTTCATAACACAAGAAACACACATCAAGTACCAAATTAGCAGAACCTTCTTAATCAATTACATTTTAGGCCTAGTTTAGCAGCACAAATGATTTTAATATATGGTTCCAACACCACTCAGCCTCGTATGAATGAACAATGTTGACATTTGGTGCTGGAACCTTTTTTCGAAACCCACAAAACATGAGATGCATAACCAGAAATTGAGCAACATAGGGTCACTACCAACAAACCATAATCGAGCTAACATACTCAGTCACATAGGGTCACAACTAACATATAACAAATGAGCTCTCATACTAGGGCACATTAGGTCACAACCTACAAACAACAACCGAGCTACCATACTCGGGCATATAGGGTCACAACCAACAACCAACAAATGAGCTAACATAGTCGGACATATTAGGTCACAACCAACATACAACAACCGAGCTAACATACTTGGTCACATAAGTTTACAGCCAACCAATAACAAATGAGCTAACATATTCGGGCAAATAAGTTCACAGCCAACAAATAACAATCGAGCTAACATACTCGGCCAAATAAGTTGAAGTTACTGAAAGATAGAACCTATTTGAAGACACCAAAATAGAATCCCAAAAAATTGTTCCACACATCCTTCCTATTGGAGCTTATAGCCCCCAGGTTTTTGCTTTTATACCTGAAACATGTAACAAAAACAAAGAACAAAAATTCAGTTAGTAAATCAGAAACATGTAACATGATCAGTTCAAAATAATTAGTGTCATAATTAGTTCACAAAACCCTAGAAATCAGTAGCATAAATAGCAAAATCAGTAGCAACAAATAGCAAAATCACTAGTTTGACAACAACATACTTAGGCCATATTCTTCTTTACTCAACTGAACTTTGTACATAGTATTACTATTAACAATTGAAAGAACATGACCTTAGTTCCAAAATGAGAGAACCCATATTGGTGACAACTGATACCATTCTTTGTTATACTCCAAGTCAATGGTAGGTAAAAAAAATAGGTCACAATTTGGAGTTCCCTTTTCCAATTCTCTCATGTTTTTTTTAAATTTAAAGCATCATCGTATGATGAGCTGTGGTTATTAATGGATCCCCTAACCAAATAAGTATTCAAATGGGATTTTACAAAAGAGATCAAGAAAGGCTCAAGCCCTCCCATCTTAATAATGCAATAAGAAAAGCTTTTAAATGTAACATTATGAACTCAAAGGGCTGTGTTTCCATATCCAGATTCTCCACCCCTGTGTTAAATTTGTTATGGCCAGACACCCTTTTTTTTTCCCATACTGTAATAGACTTCCTTGACTGATTAAGAGAATAAGGATCATTTAGGTTCATTTTTTCTGAAATGAGGAAATAGCTTGTCTGCTGATGAAGAACTTCATCCTGTTCGAATTTCTGATATGCTCAAAAGTGATCATCCTTCATTTTTTGTAGCCATTCTAGCCAGATAATCTGCTGGCTGATTTGCCTCTCTGTATGTGTGGGTGTAAGAGATTTGAGTCTTTCTTTCTAGCTCCCTGATTCTCCGGACAAGATGAATCAATTTCCATGGCGGTTTAGCCTCAACTCTGAGTATGGCAATTGCTTGACTGCAGTTGGATTCAATTACGATCCTTTGATTTTGTTGAGCTGCCCAGGTACTACTTGCAAGAATAGAGAGTAATTCAGCATGTAGAACAGAGAAAGGTTGTTCCTCACAAACCTGGGCATAAGCAAATACCAAAGTTCCATTAGTATCCCTAACCACAAAGTATAGTGCACTTATCCCATATTTGAATGAGGCATCTGCATTAATTTTCAGTCCACTTTCAGACCTCATCCACCAAACCAAAGAGATGACAGCTCTATGATTAAATTTCAGTGAGGGAATGAATCCCGAATCAGCAAAAATGTGATCAGATTGCTTAGGTCTGTTTATGTTATGCACTGAGAAGATCAATAGAGATTGAGCCCTAACTGATTTCCATATCGAGCCTGTATTAAATCCCTGATTCTCAAAAATCTTTTTATTCCTTCCTTTCCATAGCTCCCATAAGATTATCATTAGAAGGTTTTTCATTATAGAAATTATAACACGTGATGGACTATTTAATGACCAGTAATAGAATATTCTACATTCAATGCTATCGAAAGTTAGATTAGAAAGAGACACCAGCTCATGAAAATTCTCCTATAACTTAGCAGTAATCGCACATTTGTTGAAAAAATGTGTAGCTGAATCAGGACTCTCACAAAGAATGCATTTAGAGGCCAAATTAATTCCCATTTTTGTGAGGATATCATCAAACGGTAAGAATTTACTCAATAGTTTCCAAACAAAAAAAGAAATTTTGTTTGGAATTATTGAATTCCATACCGCTTTTAGCACAACAATCGGTTCTATTTTATTTCTCATTAAATGGTATGCCGATTTGATTGTAAAATATCCTGTAGTTTCAGCTTTTCATACTAGGGAATCTTTATCATTTGTAAATGAGAGATCCTGATTTATCACAACATTGCATTGTTTAGATAAATGAAGAGATAAAAGCCGTTTGAGTTGGGATTTACATACCTGGTAATCTTTAATCAAAAGATAAGGGTAAGAAATTTCAACCTGAGAAGGCCATAGATCAATCAACATGCCCAACCCCGTCCAATTAGCCATCCAGAAATTAGCTTTTCCTTCTCCAGTAATAACCTGCGTATTATATTGAGAAACAGTATCCACACTCCTATATCTTTTCCAGGTCTATGAGGATCTATAACTAATTGGTAATGACCACATAAATTTTGCCCATGGTGAGGTTCCTAATTGCATTTTCCACTATATCTTGGTAGAGAAAGCATCTATTGCCTTTGTGAGGTCTCTAATCCCCAACCTATTCTCTTGTTTGGGAAAGCTTAATCTATCCTATGCCATCCAATGCATGTTGTTGCCACTTTCGTTCTTACCCCACAGGAAGTTATCGAGCAAACTTTCAATCTTCTTGATTGTGTGAGCCATTGGGGCTATGGCTGCCCAGGTGTATTGAGGTATAACCGAGAGTACATGGTTTATTAGAACCATTCTTCCTCCTGCCGATAACCACGAATTCTTCCAGTTCTCGATCTTACCCGCAATTTTGTCTATAATAACAGTAGAATGGGCATTCAACTTTCTACCTTTATAGATGTTGACCCCCAAGTATGAGAACGGAACCAATCCCTGAGATATACCAATTATATCCTTAATCTCCCTCATCTTATTTGTACTCAGTTTACTCGAGTAATAAGTGCTCTTGGAGAAGTTGATGCTTTGGCATGAGGTTCTCTGGTATATATCTAGGAATCTGCTCAGGTTTTTTTATGGTTTTGGTGGTGGCCTTAATAAATATCACCGTATCGTCAGCAAACGATAATTGGGTGATCTGATTGGAGTTCCTAGGAGTTTTGAAAGGCTTAAGGTTTCCTATGTGAAATTGTTTAGTCAAGTTTTTGGTAAGCAGCCCGGTTAGGATATTGAAAAAGAAATGGTGATAGGGGACCACCTTGTTTCAACCCTCTTGTGGGTTTGAACAATTCTCTCATGTTTCATTAATGGTAAAAAAAATCTACTAGAAGGATGTAGGGTTTTGACAACATGAGATTTTAGCTACAAATACAACTTTCTTAAAAATAAAAGAACAAGAAAACATCATTTCAGAGCAAAAACAAAAAACCCATCTCACAATAATCGGTCTTCACACCATACTAACCAGATTCATTCACAGTAAAACAAATCAGGAAATATTTCCACAAATCAATAGCATAAATCAGTAGCAACAAATAGCAAAATTGCACTACTACAAACTAAGGCTAATGTAACACTTTCCTTGCAACACTTATTTAAAATGTTACAATAGCTTTTAAAGTGTTACTTAAACTTTTGAAATGTGTTACACAAGTGTTACCTAAATTTTAAAAAGTGTTACGCTAGGTCTAATGTAACATCGCCGAAGGTGATACTTATAAAAGTGTTACTTTAGGTGTTATTGTAACACTTTAACCTATTGTAACACTTTTACAAGTATTACCTTTAGGCGATGTTACATTAGATCTAATGTAACACTTTTTAAAATTCAGGTTACACTTTCAATATTTATGTAACATTTTTCAAAATTGTAAGTAACACTTTATAAGCTATTGTAACATTTTAAATAAGTGTTGTAAAGAAAGTGTTACGATAGCTCTAATTTGTAGTAGTGTTGGTATCATACTTAGGTCACAAAACCTTAAATTTAGTAGCATAATTTTACAAAACCCTAGAAATGAAAAAAATAGCAGGGGATAATTGTACCTCTTCTGGCGGGGGGGGGGGGGGAAGGGGTTTAGGGATTTTCATCCCGTCAACCCATACCTGGATGTCGTCCAAGGTGTCGTTCCGCCCAATTTCTACCGAGTCAAAGTTTACCTGCAGCGCCACCTTGAAAATGGAGGCAGATCTGAGATGGGGGAGTGCATGCAAACATGTGCCACTGGGCCACTGGAGAGCTGCATTTTCTGGCAGCGCCACCTAGGAGACCCCTCGCCAGAACCCTCTCATTCGCCACCGTCGGATCAATCACAACATCATCATCGACGGGAGCTGTGCGCTTCAATGGCTCTGATTTGAAGGCATCATCATCAATATATTCTTCCCATTCCGAAGGTGGTTGCGAATAGGTCAAATCCGAGAGAGATTCATCGATTTCAAGGTAAGGGCTTCTGAAATCTAAGTCAAATTGGAGCTCATCGGGGGGGGGGAGGGGCAAGGAGGGGCAATTTGTATTGGTAGAATGGGTGAGCATGAAACACACGTCGGTGATTCATAAGACGCAGGAGGAGAAGGGTGGCTGAGAGGTAGGTTTCTTAGATGGGAGAAATGGAGATGGGAGAAAGGGAGAAGAGAGGATATAGATAAGAGAGTTCTAGAGATGGGAGAAATAGGGTTTCTCGATGCAAAAGGAAGAGATAAGGTCGGATAGTTGAAGAAATGGGCTTTAAAGATTGGTAATTGAAGAGTTAAAATGGTGGTTGGGTAAATTAAAAATCTGATCTTAGTTTTAGGAGTTAAAATGTTATGTTTAGTTTTTGTGTTAATTAAGTGAGGAGGGTATTTTTTTATTACTTTTTATTCATGGTTTTGTAAATTTATAAATTTAGTAAGGGTATTGTAGGAAAAGAACATTGTCAAATTTTGACAAAAGAAAAAATAGTCAAATTAAGCAATTTCTGATGGGACGGACTAAAAAGGAAATTGTGCAAGTAATGGTAGGATGGAGGGAGTATGTGATAAACTTCCTTCCCATACTAATACTTACTATGTAAAGATAAAGTTACTACTACTCACTAATACTAATTATCATGAATTAATTGCAATACAGTAATACTGATCGAAATGGATACATTAATAACCGAATTTGTGCATATGTAGGCATTAGACATTTTCCTTAATTGTCTTGAAACTCTTACATAGATTCAAACGTATAATGCGTAAAAAGCTCACATAGCATTATTGTTTCCAACTCTCTCAAACACAGCAAAACTTTTCTATAAGGTTCAACAAACATGAAAGAACAAAGATTATCAATTTTCAACCAAGATCCTTTATATTTAACGGGTAAGATTCACAAATATCGAGAGCTAAATCTAAAGAATAATCTATAAAGTAATTGAGCTGAATTTAAAAGTAAGGAAACATCTATTTCGAGAAAAGAATAATGACTAAAAGTTTCAGCTAATGGCTGTCTCCAGGTACAATTGACTTCACTTAGTTTAAAATTAATGTTGTCGCTTACCTGAAATCCTTGCTCAGCAAAGAAATTGAAGTCAATTGAAATCCTAGGGCAGCGTACGCAGCAGTCGGCTGAGTAGTGAGAGATCACGATAAGTTCTGAAATGAGCTTATATACGCCTTGAATACTCATTTTCTGAAATGAGAAATTCTACGTCGCCTGCCATTGTAAATGAGAGTGCTGAGATTCTGCAAAATTATTACCCCCAAAAGAAATAATTGTTAGCCAAAATTCATAATTGCAGTAAATAAATTTTAGACGCTTAGTAAGTTGTATGTACAATTACAGAAACGCATAGGTGAAATAAATGGATCATACAAAATACATAAGTTGCAAATCATTACAAATTTACAATTCGGTCAAAAAACAGATTGTAAATGTATACATCACGACATGCATGCACTGAATTTTATACAGGATTATCCATCAGTTCGACACATTTAATTAATAGCTCGTCAGACATTAATCAAGGAGAAACATCCATACGATAAATTGGGTGCTTTCACAATAAAGGAAAAATACAATAAAAAATACATTCTATTTATAAAGAGATATTCAAAAGAAAACTAACATCAACAATTTATCCTGGGGGTGGGACCAATAGATCTAGATCAGAACTAATAATGATGATCCACACAACCTCATTTTCTCATCAGAAATTGAATTGAACTGAAATAAAAAAAATGTAAATAAATTTTAATCATGCAGATTATCTGAAAATATAATCAGATCACAGGAGCTCACATTAATAGCTAGGTGAAGCTGCAACTGCAGCTGCAAAATTACCAGTAAATATTGAGCTGCGGAAACATACAACAACCTGTTAACAGTCAAAACAGACAATTTAAGATCATGTATACCTTCTTTTTAACCCCTGGCTCAGGGCTCTTTAATCTCTGATGTGAATCTAAGTTTCAATGTATTTTCGGTGCGACAAGCGAACAAGTAATTGAATCTCCTTACAGAATGTATTTTCCTGTAATGAATGTTTGTATTGCTGATAGAAATAAATAGAGTACAATAAGAAAAACCAGTGGTAGTAGAACTCTAGCCCAGTCAACATGTCTATCTAGAATCAATCAAAATATAATGAGAAAACTGATTTACTCTAACATCTCCGGCAACCAAGCAATTGCAGACACAAACTTTCAGATCCCCGGTGCCAAGCAATTAAAGACAACACAATGGAGGATTCGTCGAGGATGGCCACAAAACGTTAACTTTATGGAGATGGTCGATAGTGATGGTGGAATCATTGAGTTGTCGACGGTGATGCTAAGGGTTTGCAATATTTTTCTAAAATTGCATACGGGTCCATGAGTTTCAGCATCATTTTGAAAAAGACCCCAAAAGCAAATGTTTATATTTTGAACCCTAAATTTACAATTTAGAAGGCTTTTATTTGTTGTTGTTGATATTATGGTTTGCCATTGGTTTCACTATGAGATTATCTTGCAGATGATGGACTCTACGAATAATTATTTTTTCACAAACTAGAATCGATCAAAATATAAATGTGAGCACCAGCCCCCACATTTTATTTGACTTTCAAAATTTGTGAATTTGAATCATTTAGAAACTAAATATGGAAACAAAATTAATTAATCATGTTAAAAGAGAAAAAAGCAAGCGGTAAATGTAGGCATATAGTGTGTGACTCCACGATAAACATTACATAGCTAGACTGAAAATGGAAATAAAATAATAAGGTGCAACAAAACATGTTGTTATCGCTCATGGATCGAATAACTTCCATTTAATTATTATTTTTCTTCAAATTTTAACACAATAGTTCACACATTCAAGTACTCTCATCGCATCTTTGTCAAAACCTCTATCTACGTTAACTCCATACTATATCATTTGTATATATATACAAACCATGTGCAAACCACAATTTTGGTACCAAATTGCTATTTTAATGTGCAAAACACATTCTGGTGCAAAATTACAGTTTTGGTGCGCAGACCAAACTCCGGTTTTGGTGCTCAAACAACGATTTTGGTGCTAACAATTGTGCAAACAACAATTTTGGTGAGCAAACTACAATTTTGGTACACAAACCACCATTTTGGTGCGCATACTACGGTTATGGTGCGCCAACCATATTTTTGGTTCGCAAGCCATTGTTTATATATATATATAAATGTATGTATATATACATGTATATATATGTGTGTATATATATATATATATGTATATATGTGTGTATGTGCCAAACCACATTTTTGGTGCTCAAATCACAGCCAGCCAAACCACATTTTGGGTGCACAAACCACGGTTTGGAGAACAAACCACGATTGTGGTGTGCAAACTACGGTTTTTGGTGCTCAAGCAACGGTTTTGGTGCTAACCATTGTGCAAACAGCAATTTTTGTGTGCAAACTACAATTTTGGTGCACAAACCCCCATTTTGGTTTGCATACTACTGTTATGGTGCAAATACTACAATTTTGGTGCGCCAACCATATTTTTTTTGTTCGCAAACTACAATTTTGGTGCGCATACGACGGTTATGGTGCACATACTATGATTTTGGTGTGCCAACCATATTTTTGGTGTGCAAGCCACTTTATATATATAAGCACCTTAAGCGTTTCTTCTCTATCAACAAACTTAACTAATCGTATAAGTGATTTTCACCTCGGATTCTGAATTCTAACGTATTTGTATATTTCGAGAGTGATTTTTAAGCTAAATTTGGGTTCAGAATATTTTTGTTTTCCTCTAATATTGTTGCTTGCTTCATCAAATTAAGTGATAAATTTTGTATTTTCTTGTATTTCGGATCTTGAATTTGTGGTTTAACCAGTCGGTACTTCTATCCTTGTGTACAAATTAGTGATACCTAGAATTAGCAAGTAGGGGAGGGTGAAGGTGATGAGAATTCGTTGGGGTTAATTTAGATAGCATGTGATTAAGGCTGTCCCCAACTCTCTCTTCCATCGACTCTAATCAGTACTGTATAACGTTTAATTTAACGGCACCGGAATTCCTTTAGCCATGGAGGCTCCGCCAGGGGAAAACTCCAATGCCCCAATTACTAACTTTGCCGATACACTGAAATAAAAAACACCTGCCTTGGATCCAGTTTCCCTGCACCCACACTTCAATTACAAAGGCGAGGTAGCGGTTCTCTATCCCGAAGAAGAAATTGATTGAATTGCAGCCCCATATGCCGAAGCTCTCATCGGCAAGTTTAGCAGGGAAAGGCGACCATAGATTTTATCAGAAAGCAATTTTGCACCACTGGCTTCAAAGGGGAGGCTCACATAGCAGCAATGGACGGACGCCACATCCGTATAACTTTCGACCTGGATGAGGACTACAACAGGTGCTGGCTAAAGAGGGCATGGTCGCTAGGGGGAAATATAATAGGAATTCTCAAGTGGACGAAGAATTTTCACTACGACGTGGATTCATCCCTAGCCCCGGTGTGGCTCATAGTCGAGTTTCCCCCGATACACTTCTTTCATCCTATGGTACTTACTCACATTGTTCTAGCTCTGGGAGAATTGTTGTTCACTGATACACCTACTAAAAACCTCACTAGACCGTCAACAATTTGGCTATGTGTGGAAATTGATGTGTGCAAACCTAAGCCTTCCAAAATCAGACTTGGTTAGATTGCTAATAACAAATCTTACAAAATTGTGTATGAAGACTTACCATCATACTGTAAGAAATGTCATAAATTAGGCCACTCTGATGATAGCTGTAGAATGGAAGATGATGAAGGGAAAAAAAGGAATGATAATTTGCAAAAAAAAAGAACAGGGCTAATGGCTATGTAAAAGCTCCCCTAAGAACTGAAACCAAGACTAAATTTCCAAGCCAAAATGGAAACCTGTAGGCAAGGTTAGTGAAGATGAACCACTGCCTAAGGAAAATATGAAACCTAAGGACTTAGATATTCACCACCATATTAATGATCAAAATATACACCAAGGTGGGAATAATGATATTAGGCCCTCTCACCTTATTCTTATAGATCAAAGTTCAGAGAGCTCTTCAGTAATAAGAGAGGTAGCTAAAATATCCAAAATGAAACAAAAGGCTATACACCGTGAGGAAATCGTTCCAGAAACAATATCCCCTCTTCCTCTCCTACCTGTGTTTCTAACAGGTCCTAAATCCTACAACAAGAGGATGGGGACCTACCACAACGGAATGATGAAGACTCACCACAACCAGATGATGAAAACATGCTACTGCAACAAGAGGGTCTTGTTGTACAACAGCAGGAAAAACAATTTCTCTACCTATAGAATAACCACCAGCAGCAAAATCAGGAAGAAGAGTTACTCCAACAAATAGAGGGCAGCAGAGATGAAGCCAAGGGATATCAGACAGCTCCCTCATCACCGCAAGGAAACTCATAACGTCTACCTTTACTGATGACACTCTCTGCACCAAACTCAGAGACACTCCTAATTCTCTAAACCTTAACCTCTATCATTTAAGCTGGATTATTAATAGAGCTTCCCCTAAAAATCCTACTCCTTTGTTGCAGGTTGATCTCAGTCAATTTAATGAGGGGGTGCAGCTCAGAACGCCAAGCAATTACCTAGATGATGCAGCATGCCTAGGAGAGGAAATGGAAATGGGATCCTGCTATGATAATCAGGAGGGTCAGGTAGAAAATAACTGGACCAAAAAACCAAAGAGAAGCACCTGCTTAGCATTGAAAGAGAGTTAAATATGGATAACATTATTTTTTGGAATGTTAGAGGTTTCGGGACTTCCGAGAAAAGATTAAAGAGGTTATCAGTAAAACACAAAATAGATCTCTTAGCCATAATTGAACCTAAACAACAGATGGAAACAAGGAAATCTTATTTTCGAAATTTCTTAGACATAAACCTTAGTAAAATCTGCCTTTTTTTTTCTCTCTCATAGGATCACTGTCACTCTAATTTCTGAGCACCAGGGCTTTATGTACTTGAAACTGAGGGATAAAACATATGAGATAAACTTCAATGTCTTTGTTATCTATTCCCCTCAAACAAATGAGGATAGAGTTAAAATGTACAATGAGCTGCAGGGCATCCTAGATTCAAATATACAATACTAGGTGACGACTTTTATGCCATACGAAATTTGGAAGAATGCTCAGGTTTTAGTAACCCATATAGGAATACCATAACATACTTTAATAATTTCATCAATGACTAGAAATTAAATGAGATTAATACTGTAGGAAACCCCCTCACTTGGAGTAATCAGAGAAGTTTCAAACCTACATCCAAGAGATTAGACATATTTCTAGCTAATCAAACTTTTCATGATAAGTTTAAAAAAATATTTGGTTCAGATACTTAATAGGACATCCTCGGACCATGCTCCATTATACCTTGAGATTAGAAATGATCAAACCACATCCCCTAGACCTTTTAGATTCCAGGAAATGTGGTTCCTTAGGAAAAATTTCATAAAATTGGTTGAGGATAATTGGAAAATACCCATAGAAGCCCAGGGACAATTAAAACTCGCATTAAAACTCCAGGGACTTAAACATGAGATTAAAATCTGGAATAATTTTTTTTGGCAACATAAAGGATAACATAAAACAAGCTGAAAATCAAGTCTCCTCTCCGGAAGAAAGATATTACCAGCCCCACCTCGTCAGTGATAGGATACAGCTGAACAAAGGCAGGGCCCTCCAAACTAGGTCCATTTTAGAAGAAAACGCTTTTCTAAAACAGAGATCAAAAGAAAAATGGTTAAGGGATGGAGATTGTAAAAATGAATATTTCCATAAAGCCATTTTAGAAAAAAAAAATCCAGGCTCTCCATCCTTAAAATAAATGACTCAAACAATGTTTAGATCCAAGGGTGGCAGCAGATTGGGGTAGTTGCAATTGAATTATTTCAAAACCTTCTTTCTGATGAAAACACTAATAGAACTGGTTCTAACTTGTCTTTCATCCTTAAAGAGATTAAACCTGTAATTCATTGGGATCAAAACTTGGAATTTTTAAAACCAATAACAATAGAGGAAGTAAGGAATGCAGTGTTTACCTTAAGCCCTATAGTAGCCCGAGGTCCGGATGGCTAAACATGCATCTTTTACCACAAATGCTGGTATATTATAGACCACGATGTCCACCAAGCTATACTAGAATTTCAAATAGGTGTACCTATTCCTGGAGCCTTAGGCAGCTCATTCATAGCTGTAATCCCAAAAACAAAGACCTTGGCCTTTTTCTCAGAATATAGACCAATAAGTCTATCTAATTTTTCTAATAAACCCATGGCTAAGATAATTGTAGAGAGACTCAAACCCTTCATGAGCATGATTGTATCAGAGGAACAATTAGCATTCCTAAAAGGTAGAGATATTTTTGATAATATATTGATGATGAAGGAAGAAATTAGATTGCTGGATAGAAAAAATGAATTCTTGAATCTAATTTAAAAAATGGATATGATGAAGGCGTTTGATAGAGTATCATGGGCAGCTTTAAACTCATTGTTGTTAAAACTAGGTTTTCATGGGAATTTTGTTAAAATAATCATGAATAACCTGAACGAAGCCTGGTTTTTTGTCCTTATCAATGGTGTTCCGCAAGGCTTCTTCAAACCCTCCAGAGGGTTGAAGCAGGGGGACCCCCCTCTCCCCTTTCCTCTTTA
>JAULKJ010132343.1:0-15015 GCA_032355405.1 Rubia balearica | reverse complement strand
GAGGACCATTGAGTCATTAGACGAAGGTGTAGTAATTCCTGACGATCTTGAGGATCAAGAGGAGGAAGAGGATGAACTTAGACGAAGTAAACGAATTAGGATTGGATTTCCAATATATTTTGTTTACAGCTTCGGTCACTCTACCGACATGTCCTTTGAGCTAAAGTAATATGATTAGCTTGTATGCCTCTTTTCTCCTTTTTCATTATGCGATTATTGACCGTTCTACAATTTCTTTGTGTTAATTGTTCACGGATCCAAAAAAACAACACTCGCAGAATAATATCACTGTATTATCTAATTCACTAATGAACTTGTAGTTAAAAAAACAGCTCAAATTCACTTTGCTTTCTTATCTTATCCGACAAGATGGGTCTTAGAATGTATAGATTATTGAGACTAGAAGTCCACTTGATAGGATTTCTATTAACTAATTCGAGTAAGGGAAGCTCCCTTTGCTCTCTAACTTGATAGAAGAAAATTCCATAATAAAATGAAAGATCATGTCAAGGGAGAATGCCGCTTTGTATTATTGTCATTTATCTCGAATTTTGCTTTCTTATTCTTATCGGACAAAATAACTATTAAATCTTTGTTTCGCGGCGATTATTAGTCACCAGCTCACCATTGTTAAATATATCAATCTGTAATGGTAGATGATGGGGGTCTTGAGGCGAGAGATTTCACATTTTACTCCAATCACTCACATCAACATCCATTCCATCTTCAAATATGATAAATTTTTGGGGTCTTAAAGATAGACAAGCTCGGAAGCCACAGGTTCCCAATATATTCATTTGTTCACGGGAAAATATTAAAAAAAAAACCACTTACTTTTGTTGTTGTAATTGCTCAAATACACTAAAAATATATCTGAACATTCTTACTCTCATTGCTCCACATGTTATTCTCTTTGGCTTTGTTCAACCTATGCAATTTTCGCAAGATAACCATATTTGCACAGTGGCTGTAAGGGTTTAATTGGAGGCGAATTAAAGAAATATAAAAGTGGGATATAATATATATTTTTAATTTTTAAAATCAAAACTAATTTTTTCTTTCTAAAATGAGAATGTTGTTGCTCTCCTAAAAAAACTAAGTACATCGGACCCTAGATTTAACAACCTGTTTTAATAATATTTTGTCACGGCGCTCACCTGAACATTTTGATTTTTTAAAGCTATCAGATATATCATATAATGTGTGAAAACCTTTAAAGAAAAATACGCATTTGGAAAACGCATTATTCTCGTTTCGAGAGTGTAAATTATCTTCTTTTTTTGTGCGTGATAAATATGATGTTCAAACACGCTTTAATATCCTTCCAATACAATTAATGAGAATCGCACATCAAGTTTATCCAAAAAGAAAATAATGGTCTCTATTTGCACAATAATTATTATTATAATATTGTTCAAGAAACATGTTAAACGGTTAATATCTTTATCTATGTATAATAATTGTAAATAAAAAGTTAATATTTAAAAACTACGTGTTATGACAAATTGAACAATATTATGTACGATAATATTGTTGTTCATATAACTATTAAATATGCCGTCAAATTTTGATAGAGAATAATGTCAAAAAAGTAAAAGTGAAAATAGAGTTGAGATGGGGGGAGTAACAAAAGTCTGAAAAATAAATTTACCCGAAAAATAAAGCTTAATTGACAAGAAGAACCCTATTATTGAACAGTTGAGGTGCTAGTTGGGCCTTGTTTTTCCCAGAGATTAAACCTTGTGCGCCTGAGTTATGCATCGACTGAGACTTCATATTTTCCTGTCTTTCTTGGTACATGGAACATAAGGCATTCATGTTTCCTCCACTCTACAAGCCAATTCGACAGTCAAAACATAATTACTTTGATACGTTGGGGCTAAGGCCCTTAATTACAACCTTAACCCTTGGGCGAATCTCCTCTTTCTCTCTTCACCTGTGGAGACTAACTTTTCTGCAAACTTTGATAGTCTAGAAAAATTCTCTTCATACTCTGCTACGCTTATTGCGATGGGAGGTCATCGCCGTACCTCTCAAAGTTACAATTTATAAGCCTAAATGCTTACTAAATACAATTAAGTAGATAGTGGCAAATCAGGGTCGTCCCTGAATAAGAGGGATGTTCCTAAGGGTTTAAACATATAATGCTAGTCTATATATGTAGAATTGGGATCAAGTGAGACCACATATATTATGTGAGACAATCATCTTTTGTGAGACCAAATGCTGACCATAGAAAAAGGTACACCAACGGCTGAGATTTGCTAAAATTTATTCCGCATTACATTGCGCCTACTGCTCACTGATTTGCTAAAATTTATTCCGCATTACATTGCGCCTACTGCTCACTACTCATTTAAGGTTTTTTTGCCTAATTTCTATCACCAATTTTATTAATTTGTTTGCTAATGGAACTTATTATATGAAACAACTATATTCTGCATTACATTTGCATGTTGATTCTAATTTTTCATTTACGTACAGGTACCGTTCTTGAGCTTGAGTTTCAAGTACTCAAAAATTCATTCACCATGCTGCTGGTTATTGAACTTTCAAGGATCAATATTTTTGTACAAGTCCAATAGCCAAAATAATAATTTGGTGCTTAAAGTACAACTTGTAGTTGCTTCAAATGTAACATGTAGGTTCTTCTTTTAATTTGTGTGCATGAAAACAACTTGGTGCTTAGAATAAAACTTTAGGTGCTTCAAATATAACACGTAGGTTATTCTTTTTAATTTGTGTGTGTTATGAAAACAACTTGGTGCTTAGAGTGTGCTTTAAATATAACATGTAGGTTATGCTTTTAAGTACTTCAAGATTTGTATTTAGGTGCTTCAAATGTAATATGTAGGTGCTTATTGTAAGTGATTTTAGAGATATATGCAGTTGCTTCTTTTATAAATTGTTGGTGCGACAATAACTAGCTGAAAAAATATTTTATAGATTACAGATGCTTCAAATATAGCATAAAGGTAGTTCAAATATAGCCTATAGGTGCTTGAAGTGATATAGGTGGTTCAAGTATAACTTGTTGGTATTTCTCTTATAATTTTAGGTGCTTCAAGTTGTACTCTTAGGTGCTTCAACTAATAATTATAAGTGCTTCATCCATATTTAGATTTATCCTTTGCTTTCTTATAATCAGAATGTAGAGAAGACTTTACATCACAGAAAACCTCATCATGGAAATAATTCTCAGTTTCACAAATCAAGGGAGCTAATGCCTCTAATGCTCTGATAACCCGCATTAGTATCATGTTTAATCCAAACCCTTTTGGTTGATGCACTATAAACCCCATGTGGTGATGAAGTAGTAAAGCAAGGAAGATCTTAAACTACTACTTGTATATCATCTCTTGGTTTGTCAAACGATCTCTTCACATCATCACCAATGGAGTTTGGTAAAACATATGTAATAAGAAAATGCAAAATGAAAATATAGCAGGCTTTGTAAGAGCTAAAATTATTGCAGATGAGAGTTTATCAACCTTTAGGGCCAGTTTCTCTACATTCATTGAGAAATTCTTTAGGAAAATCACAACGAGGTTGTTCTCCCTATAACGTAAACAATCACCATATTTAGCTTCAGTGTACAAAGCAAAATTTCACAGATAAAGATGATGAACAATTTATTCTACAGAATGGACCCGATAATATCACATAAAATTTTCACATCAAACTTCATATAATAATCCTCTAGCCAATCCCCACAGACCAACCAAACATAATTAAATATTTATCATATTGAACTGCTCTACATTTTCCATTGCTGGGATCAATCACCTTCATACACTGTAAATCCAATTCTTTGCCACCTACCTGTGCATCAATTTCATAACATCCATTTCATTACATAGACAATATTTATTTTAAGCACCTACAACAATAAGTAAAATCACCTACAAGCTATACCTGAAGCACATAAAACCATTACTTCAAGGGCCATCAAGCCTAACATCAAGTACTTACAAATAACACAAAAAGCACCTTATAAGTAAGGCACCTTATATAGAGGACAAAAAAAATCTTAGAATTAATCTGTGTTGTTTACAGTATATTTTAGGAAAATTTATTTCTTTTATCAAGTTATATATCACTAATATATACTCCCTCCGTCCCACGAGTAATGACATATTTACTTTTTCAAAGTCAAATTTGAAAAATTTTGACCGTAAATATAAACTAATATATACATAATAAACATATCATATGAGATATTGTTGGATTCATCTTAACATATATTTTCTAAATATCAAATTTTTATATGAAATTGGTATACGTAACTAGAGATATTGATGGTCAAACATGATCATTGAAGAGCGTGAAAAAGTAAATGCACCATTACTCGTGGGACGGAGGGAGTATTCATTTTGAAGTTGAAGCACGATCAGTAAAATTTTAAAGCACCTGCATACATAAGTTGAAGCACCTTCAACACACACTCGAAACACCAACAAATAAAAGCTGAACCACCTTCCCCACACCTTAGAAGCACCTACATACATAAGTTGAAGCACCTATATCTTACACTCGTAACACTTACAAGAAATACTTAAGTTGAAGTACTACAAGTATAAGTTAAATAATTATAAGCATATGTTGTGGAAATCACTTAAGGGTCTTTCAATTAAGACTTGAAGTATCTAAAAAATATGTTAAAGTACCTACAAACCGCAATTAAGAACCAATAGAGCACACTTCAAGCATCTACAAATAAAACTTGAAGCACCCTCAATCTACACCTAAAACAAATACAAGTTTTTTTTAATAAGAGAAAGAGCTAGCTATACTAGGTAAACAACGCAACACCAAAATGACAACGAACAAATATTCCTATCAGCAATTTCATGGCTTTGGTTTCCATCCTAGCTCTATCTACTGTAAAGTAAGCAATGCCTAAAGTTTAAGCTCTGACTTGAGCTACTTACGTATCCTAATCAAGTTTGGATTTTGACCATGGAATCGAATTTAAATACCTGAGTTTCACACTGGAAGCACATTATTAGAAATCAAACCATGTAGCAATAATTGCATCAGTTGATAAACTCAAAATTGCACAAGAATAATTACATCAGAAGAATTGAAGGTGCAGTATGTGTTAGAGAGAACATACATTAATTAAAGAGTATACGCCACATTATCATAAACGCATGTGTATGCTTTACATTAAATTGACTAGAACTGATTGGACACCCATAACAATGATGCAATAACTTTAACAACTAAAATAGAGCCCAATCACTTGATTGGAGACACATTGTTGAGTATATAGACTTTTTGTGTGTATTTTGAAGTGCTCCAGCAAGTAGGAAAGGTAAAATACACAAAGATAAATGCTACCATAGAAATGAATGTGACTCCAACATCCATGGGGGTTTTATGTTAGATGAATTAGATTAATGAATCACGTACCATTCTAGATACTCCACCACACTGAAAGCACTAATTTTTGCACCCAACTTTTTGGATTCCAGATAATTCTATGAGCATTAGGTATATAAGTGAATTAAAAGTTCATGTAGACATAATATCGAACATCTTTACTACATTACTAAACCACATAATAAAAGAAAATCTCAACAAGCCATTATAAACTTGATTAACCTGTACAAAATGGGAACTTGAAACACACAGAAAAGGTTAATGGAACCAAAAGGTTGAAAGAAGTTGCATCAAAACAAGAATTGTGTTTATATGGAGAATCTACTTATAATTACAAAGAGTGGGGATAAGGGGAGACAAATTGAACTTACCGCTGAGAAATTAAACCTCTCGTGGGGAAGTAACTGATAATGAACGATGATATGGAAAAGGGTTACAGTCACGAGATAAAGAGGGGATTACGTGGGCTGAGGCGAATCGACAGTAGGGATGAGGCGGCGTTGGCGGGATGAGGCGATGGTGTCAAGATGAGGTGGCTACATCAAGATGAGGTGGCGTAGGGCTAAGGAATTTTTATAACCCAAATTTTTACCCAACAAGGATCTGCATTTTCCTAAAAATTAGTAGTTGTGTAAATGAAATTAAAAGGCTACAGTTTTGAAGAAATTACATCAAATCTGAACCATACATTAAACTATTTAATGGATGAGATTTTGTCTCACATAACTCCTTGGTCTCACTAAATGACTTGTCTCACATGAACCCTCCCATATATGTATAAAAAAGTAAAGTGAGGGTGTTTGGTTGGTTTTTCCTAAGTTATTAATTGAAAAACAAGAAAACTAACAAAGTAAAGTAACTATGCTGATCATGAAAAAAAACTAAGAAAAAGGATTTAAAAAATACAAATGAAAAAGCCTTGTGGGCAATTGATTCTCACTTCCAAACCTCTTGTAGATCATAAAACCATTCACTCATTCTATCACATTCATTACCTATAGGGAATGTTATCACTTCCATTTAAACAGTTAGACACTCGTTTATTCTTAATAGTAAATCACAAAGAAGTATTAAAGAGTCACATAATCTATTTGTTTTAGGTCATAAATTTGCTAGTAGAATTGAAGGATGTATTCGATGAAATTAACATACTTAATGAAGGGGTTCCGATATTGAAACTCAATCTTTTTATTTGCATTAGCTTCCCATAATGAGTTCAAAACTCGAAACCCAGTGTGAATAAGTTATGCTATAGAAACGAATGTCAACTGTTACAATCTCGGAACATAAGTTACAATCTCTTTTGTATTTTCTAGAACCAAACAGATTATCTTCAACTCTCTTTGTATTAATATTTTTTTCTCTCAAATATGAGTTACAAGTTTGGAAGACGTTCTGAAGAGTATTATGAAACCAAAAAAACACCTGTTACGATTCTGGAACATAAGTTTCGACCTCCTTTTCATTTTCAAGAACCAAACTGATGATCGTCAACTCTCAATGCCTTTAATCTATTTTTCCAACTATTAATTATGAACTCGAAAGACGATCTGGGGAACATGAAACCAGGAAAGTATATGTTAAGGGTCCAAAACTTAAGTTCTGACCTCTTTTTTATTTTATCGAACCAAACTGATCATCTTCTCCTTGAAATTTTGTTTCCTTGTAGTAGTTACGAGCTTGAAATAGAATTTGACATCCATTACGAAAGCATGAAAATTTCTATTCTAATTTTGGAACCTGAGTTTCGACCTCTTATGTCATGTCAGGGGACGATTTACCGATCTTGATGGTTTGAATATTTTTGTGATAAAACCCATTAAAAGGTCATGATATGGTTCCAGAGTAGGAAATAAAATTTGGACCTATGATAAAAGACCATGATTTTTTTCCGAGCTCGGAACCCTTCATCCTATATAAAAATACCCAAATCGTGGTTCATTCAAAGAACCCTAATCAATTTCAACCAATGGAACTTCAAACCCCACCTCAAATTCAAACTCTAGCATACGCGGGAAATATCTCCTCACATAACGTCTTCTTCAAATCCAAATGCATGGGTTACCGACCTTTGTTCCAAATTCATGAGAGAAATCCAACTGAGGAATCTGGGTTAGGAAGCAAAGTTTTTTTCTCTTAAAGCTCAGACTAGGTTTAATGCATTAAGGGATTCAGGAAAATTATTGAATTTTTATGTTATAGATTTGAATGTGTACAAGTGCATAGGGCTAGAGGACCCCGTTAGGTTGTTTGACGATCAACATGTCCTTAAAATTCTTAGTTTGAATGAACCAAATTACTTTGATGAGATATTTTAATTTTATGCCAAGTTTCCTGAGGTTGAGGGTTCAGGTAGTTATTGGACTAGGGTGAATGGGAGTAATGTTGAAATTAGCCTGTATATTATCAATCAACTAATTGAATGCCCTTACAAGATTTTGGAAGATGTTTACCCCCCAAGTGGATGACGGGCCTTTAGATGACGTTTATCATAGGGGGGATTGACCTCTTAATGATGATTATCCAAGAATTGATCCTATTGAATATAGTGTGCAATCCTCATGATCTAGGTAGACTGTAATAATTTTATCTAAAGGAATTCGAAATAGACCAACGTTTTGTGTAGGAATAATAGCTCGGTATATAGTACCCACTCCCAGTCACATCCCCGAGCCAAATTACTCGACTTTTATGATGTTTTACTATGTCATTGAGAGGGCCAAAGTTAATCTCGACAACGTAATTTTTAAGCACATGATGTGTATAGCTACATTGAAGATATTAATAAAAAATATGCCTTATGGAAACTTGATTATGTTGATCTTGCTCGGTGTGAACGGGTTGGATTTTCATGGTGAGGAAAAAGCTTGCAAGTACTTTGAAAAGCAGTACTTTTTGAAGAAAAAGTGGATACTATGTGAGAAAAAGTGGTGTCACCGAACGATAGATATAGCCGAACCTCACAAGAGAGCAATCGTTGAACAAGGTACATTTTTTTAAACTATATGTATGTTAAACACTTGTAATAATTTTTATATGAAAATTTATTTTGTAGAGGAGTCTAACCCTAGATTTATGAAGGCTATGAAGAATTTCCTCAGACCTGTTCACGACCAAGTATGCCAACTCAATGAACCTATATGGAAACATTGTACTTATGAGCAAGTGATGAGACGTGATTTTGATATTTTCTTAGTACGATTAACATCCCTATTTAGCTTGTTTTGTTGGTGGTTAGTTAGGTTATTGGATTTTTAATAAGAATTTAGAAACACCTTTTGTGGTTATTTTCCCTCATCTCCCTAGTCTGTAAGCATGTGGTGTCCACCGTGTTCTACCTTCATGATTTGGTCGATTCATATATGTTTTGTGAGCTTATTTTGAGACTATCATGAAAAGAACCATTCGCACGGATGGTAGAAGATTCAAGAAGGTCATTCACAAGAATGGTAGAAGAAGGAAGGCCACTTATAAAGTGGTAGAAGATTAAGTGAAGAAGGAGAGCAAAGTAGAGGATGAAGAATGATCTGAGTTTTTAAGAAGGGTTCTGAGAATTATCTGAAAACAACCAGCCTCCAATGGTGGAACCATTGGATTCGTCTTCTCGAGTGCTACAAAAACGACTACAAGAACTCTCAAAACGGATCAATGGTTCACCCGCAGAAAGCAAAATAAAAGGAGTTAAGAGCTGGACTGAATTCTGTCGTGAGTAATGAGGGAATTGTCATGGGTCGCGATAGATGACCTGTAACTTGCTTTTTACTCCCTTTTTTCTTGTCGTATAAATAGCACTTCATCCACTCATTCCTCTTCCTTCTTGGCTCGACTTGGGGGCTTTAAAACCCTAGTTTTTCACCTGTTCCTTCACTTTCTTCTTGTTTCTATGTAATTTTTGTTATATGTTATGAGTTTTTATTATCTAGGCTAGTAATCTTCTTGGGAGAAATTGATTATGGCTTCCAAGCCATGTCTTGAGACCTCTATGTAAGCTATTTAATGCTTTGCTATTGTACATTTATTTTGTTTGGATTTGATTGTTGAATACATTAATGGTGTTGGAAGTTTGAGTATATGAAATGTTGTATGATTGCTTGTTAGGGTTAGGAGAAAGTAGCTAATTTTCCTCACCTTTGATATGGAATCCAAGAGTATGAATTAGAGCTTCTAATATGGTTGATGATTTGATAATTGTTAGATGAATGTGATGATATTGAATTCTTTATCATGTTTGTTTTGTGAAGCAAATAGGAGAAGTTTATGAACATTGAACGTTCTTGACTAATCTTGTGTAAATGCATGAATTGGTTCAATGAATTTGATTGTTGAATACATTAATGGTGTTGGAAGTTTAAGTATATGAAATTCTTATAAGTTTTACCAACCTTGTTGATTCTTCATACTTAATGTCATTAATGGGATACTTTTAGGCATTGAACGACTAAAGGGGTCATTAGTGAGGTTTAGCAAGAGATGTCGAATTCACTCTTGTAAACTACTATCAAAGAAGGCTAGAAGATTTATCTTCACAATAAGTAGTGAAAGTGTTGAATAGGTTATATGTTCAAGGATATATAAGAGGCTTAGAAGTAGAAATCAACTGCCCCCGTGGAATTGTCATTTGTAGTTTTTATATTTTTTTCTTAGTTTATTTCTTGATTAGCATAGTTACTTGATTTTCCTAGTTATCTTGCCTTTAAATTTATAACTTAGGAAAACCGACGCAAACCCCCCTCTTTACATGCTTTTATACATATGTATATATCTATATCTAGGCTTATATCCACCCTTATATGCATGAGCACGTAGGGAAATTCCTCTTCTATGTGGACGAACCCGACTTGCCACTATCTACTTAATTGTATTTAGTAAGCATTTAGGGCTTATAAATTATATTTTTGAGAGGTACGGCGACGACCTCCCACTCCTAGCCAGCACCATTGTGCATGCTGATGTGGAAGGTTGTTGAATAAGACGTCATTTTGTTTAGGGCGAGTTTGCAAAAAAAAAACCACATGTTTGTGCGACGTCGATTTGATTTCGTCGCTCCACCGGTTAGTGCGACTTCGCGGATTAGTCTCGGAGAAATTGATTCTCGTACAATGTTATAAAATACATGAGGTTGGTATGAAATTGAAACAACAATTAATGTATTGAACATACATTGTCCAAATTGCACGCTGGAAGTCCATCGATAACTCTTTATGTCCTATTACTAAGAATACATACGAAACAAAGTTTATGTTAGGATATGGCAGTCCCGTAATATAGTCATTACATATACGACATTAATCTGAACATGTTAAAAGTACCTGGTCGGATTGTAAGCGACGTCGCATGAAGTGTTGAACCATGTTGCAGAGTTCGACAAAAGAGTAACGTCGGATATTCAACTTTTATGATAATAATTTCATAGCATTTGCAATATCTCACATTGTCCGGTCATATATCGTATGGGATGATCACCTATGACCAACATCGAACATTCAACCCATTTTCATATGAATACATGGATGTTGTCCACAATCAACCCTAATCTAAGCCATTTTATCACACCTTTTAAACATTGTACTATCTAGAAAACACAAAAAATATTCACCATACAACATGTTACACGATCATCATACTTTATGAAAATATCCAATCTTTGATCTACGAGAATGAAAACCATTTAGAAGGTATATGGTAACAAAAATTGGAAATGAACAAGGAATGGATGTAGATCTACCTCAATTAATTTGAACCTGAAGATGCTTCATTCGTGTATGCTTGTTGATGTTTTAGAGAAACAATTTGAGTAAATTCTTTATTGGTTGTGTTTGTGTGAAATAGAAAAGATGGAATATTGTTGGATTAGGAGAAGGATTGATGGGAAATGTGTGTTATTGCTTAATGTTATTTAAATGAAAATTTGTTGGGGGAATTTTTGGTTCCAATTTTCTGCCCAAATTTTTGGCTCCCGCCAAAAATTTCAATTTGCACGACGTCGCAGAGGGGTCGCTTTTGTATTCGTTTTGTACGATGAAATTACGACATCGCACATATGCATAACAATCAAATTTAGGAAAAGTGTTGTAAAATAATCCCTGTTAAGATTGCGGCGCTAAAAGACGTCCCGTTTGTGCACAAATGGGAACACCGTTGTTATGAAAATGTGAATAAAAAAAGTTCATCGTAGTTTTATATTTCAAGTTCTCCTACTATATCGGAGGGATCTAAGTGCAAATTATAAATGTACAGTGACATTCCCAAAACAGATCACGATCGACCCGAAATGAAACTTTGACACCCAAAGTTCAACTAATACTTACCGAGGTTTTTTAAAAAAACTGGTCTTATTCCACATATACTTTGAACAAGTTCTTCTGAATGGCGCCTTGGATACTCGAAGTAATCTTCTACAATTAACTATATGCCTTGTACTATCGCTTTAAAAAAATGATGGATGTAATTCTATTATCTTTTTATTGCTTCAAAAACTAAGAATTTAAATTTTCATGCAATTCTATGTGGTGGAAATGAAACGTTCTCACACGCTTATGGTAAGGGTATTTATGGAAAATTAACAAAAATGACGGACAATTACCCTGTTATATCCGTCCACGACCAAATAGGAACATTGTGCTCGTAAATTACTGAATCGGTTTAGTGTATCTCCAGTTTTACATTGCAAGTACTCCCACTCTGTCGGGGGAACCTAAGTGCAATATTATAAATAGACATTGGCATTCGCGAACCCGATTAAAATCGGCCCTAAAAAGACTTTGACATCTGAAGTTGAGTTTTTACTTACCAAGGGTAATAAAGAAACTGATTTTAAAATTTACTCTAAGCCTTGTACTATCGCTTTAAAAAATTATGGACGTAATTCTATTATCTTTTATTTCTTCAAAAACCAAGAATAAGAAATTTCATGCGATTCTATGGAGTGGTTCCCATGGAACTGAACGTCAAAAAAATTCACCGTATGTGCTAAAATTAATTCCTATCGAACTAGACGTCTATTAAATTCATGGATGTTTGTAAACTTCAAGTTTAGTATCTAATATACTATTAAGTGTTATGAAGGTCAATTATGTTCGTTTTGGGTTATATGAGTAGAATTTTTTTGCATTTTTTCCTCTCATGTTGATGTTTTTCATTTTCTCAGGGAGTTTTAGGTGATACGAGTTGATATTTGTAGTTTTGGGTGACATAGGTTGATTTTATGTAGTTTTTTCTTCTTATGTTGAGGTTTCTCATTTTATAGGTGACGTATAGGTGATAGGAATTGATGTTTTTAGCTTTTGGTTGATGATATTGGTTGATATTTGTAGTTTTTTTTTGTGAAAAAATTGATAAGTGAAGGTTTGTTGATGTTTTTATGATTTTTAGTTAGTTGTAGTCCACGTTTTTTCAATTTTTTTGTTGATTTTTGTGTTATTTTTTAAATATTGTTTGCTGTTTTATTATTTTTTGTTGTAATTTTTTAGTTGATGTTTTATAATTTTTCATTGATGTTCTACTACTTTGCTGATGTTTATAATTTTCAGTTTGATGATCATATTGATTTTTATAATTTAAAAAATATTTTGAATTTTTTTTAATTTTTTAGGAGATTGTAGCTGGCGGGAAAATGATAGGAAAAATTTGGACAAAAAATCTCCTAGAAAAATATTAGCGTTAGGTCTCTGTAAATTTATTAGAGATAGGTCTCCGTCAAATTATTAGAGATAGGTTCCTAGAGTTAGAATATAATTAGAATTGCATAAAAGCCCTTGCCTAAAGTTTAGGCTGTATCACAGGGGACTCTCTAAAAACTTAAAGATTATGCTTAATTTTAAGACAAAATTTTAGAAAAGACCGTCTTTCTATAGGCATACGGAAAGGTGAGATTGAATTAGAATTATAAATTGGTAAAAGTTTTTAGTTGCAATATTAAAAATTATCATGCAACGTGTAGTAGTTATAAGTTTATGACTCGCATAATGCAACCTAAAAATTTTATCTTGATTTTTTCTAATTTGCAGTTTAAACCTTGATCTTTCTATCATTTATGGAAATACCGTCTTTCAAGAGATAGACTCTAATTTTAATATTAATTTAGTGAAATTATATTAAATGATGTGGCATAAAAAAAGATATATAGAAAGAGAGAAAATCTCATGTTAAACATATTTACCAGTAGACCAATTATGAAAAAATCTCGTTTTAATAACTTTTAGAGTCAACCGATACATTTTTAAAAAAAATCAAAATTATGGGAATCTCTTTATAATATGTAAAAACAATATCAAATCACTTGCATCAATTATATATATAAAAATGCATAGTCTTGTTTTAGACTGACTAACTGTTAGATGAGATCATTTTATAATTAATGTAACTAATGGGGTGATTTGATTTTTGTTTTATATATTGCGACGAGATTCCTATAGTTTTGAAAAACCTATAATTTGTATCACAATGAATAAAATTATAATTTTACCATAAAAATTAATGAAATGAAACTTTCTCATATATATAGGGAAGAGTACAATACACATCCTTATTTGTACACCATTTTATATACCAAATCTCAACCGTCCAATTAACATAATCTCAAGGTTAAAATTAATTTACTAAAAATAGATTTAGTGAATGGGTGAGATTATGTTAGATGGATTGTTGAGATTTATTGTATAAAATAGTGTACACATAAAGTTGTGTATGAACCCTTCCCATATATACATATGTGTGTGTTTAATTACAATTTAATTTTGGCAAAGTTTTGGGAAAGGCTGTCTTTCCATAAGCTTATGGAAAGACGGGGTTTAATTAAAATTATAAAAGGTAAAGGTCGTATTTACAATATTAAAATTTTATTATACAACGCGTAGTAGTCATAGAGTTTATAACCCGATTCATGCAACCCAAAAAATTTATTTTCATTTCTTCTCCTTTACACTTTAAACCTTGATTTTCCATGATTTTGAAAAGACCGTTTTTCAAGAGACGGACTCTCTAATTTTAATGGAGGTCATTTTTGTGTTTGTATGTACGACGCATCATTCATCCTCTTATTTCATTACTCCTCCATCTTATCCCAAAAAAAAATTGAATTCTAAAATTATTAGAGCATCCAGTATTTCATTACTCCTTCCATCTTAACCAAAAAAAAATTGAATTCTAAAATTATTAGAGCATCCACTATTTCATTACTCCTTCTATCTTTTCCCAAAAAAATTGAATTCTAAAATTATTAGAGAATCCACAATGATAGTGAACATAAAGAGCACTTTTTAAGTACCACATCATTAATTTTTGTTAAAAACTAGGTAAGAACCAACTACTGGAATGATATTTGAAAATCATTGTTTTAGCGCCACATTACCATCCCTAATAAAAATACATTTAAACTTTTATTTATATTTTATAAAATATTAATAACATGCAAAATAAAAATTACTGTATATTATATTGACTATATAAATATAAAAACAAACATGTTTATTCTTTCCTCCAAAATAATATTTTATATAAAATTTATATGATTTAAAATTATCAATATCATAATATGAACAAAATATTTTTAGAAATATTTTTATGATATTGATAGACCATTAACCCAAAAAAATATTTTCAATGTAAGGGTCAAATGAAGACATCAATATG
>JAULKJ010132130.1:0-15016 GCA_032355405.1 Rubia balearica | reverse complement strand
TTGAGAATAATTTCTGAGTTTGATAAGGATATAGATCCCCAGAGATCTATAGGTACGTAAAATTACATATATGTATGATTTGGTGAATTGAAGGCATGAAAGAGATGAGGAATTAGCTGTAGGGTTGTGATTGAAATGCACTTTTCCTATAAAAAGTATTCTAAGTATGCATGATTCATGCAAATTGATGAAAAATATTATTGCACAATAATTTCCCATTTCATGCACACACATGCTTCCTTAAAGGGAAAAACTGCTAAACACTTTACGATGAAATACTCTCATAAAAATTATTAGCATTTAAAGTATTTATCATGACGCATCTTAATTGGTACCTCATATTTGAAAGTCACAGATTAGCATGCACGAATCATGTAAAACACATTATTTCCATAGATTCATTTTTGAAAATTAGTTTGCTTAGTATAATATTCCTTTGCCAAGTATAATCTTTATCTGATTAATCAGTTTTTTATGATTAATAACTTTCCCTGCTCTTTCGCTAACGGTTTACAAATTTAAATAATGAATAAAAATAAAAATAATGATTTCCCACTTCACCATAACAGTTTTTAAAAAAAATAAATTTTTTGTTGCACCTTGCAGGACACACACACACACACATATATATATATGATGCTAATAAGAGGCAGGGTGGTTTAAAGAAGGGATAACCAGCAGGTGGCTCCTCCTGAGGGTGGTGATCACTTGTTGATGATGAGCTTGGAAAAATTGATGTTGAAGATGGGTTGAGTTTATTTCTACTGCATTGAATTTGATGAAGTATTTTTATTTTATTTATGTTTCGAGAATAATATCCGAGTTTGATAAGTATATAGATCCCCATAGATATATGGCATGTATAATCACACGTTTGTATAATTTGGTGAATTGAAGGCACGGAAAAGATGAGGAATTACCTGTAAGATAAAAAATTATGATGAAATACTCTCATAAAACATTTTTTTTATAGCTAATTAACATTTACAACATGTATCTTGATGTATCTTGATTGGTACTACATATTTGAAAGTCACGGATTAGCACGCACAAAAGCACGTAAAACAAATTACATCCCTAGATTCATTTTTGAAAATTTGTTTGCCTAGTATAATCTTTCTTTGCCTAGTATATTCTTTATTTGATTAGTCATGTTCTTATGATTAATAACTTTCCCTCTTCCTTCGCTGCACCATAATAGTTTAAAATTTTAATAATAGGCAAATATCAAAGTTAATGATTTCCCACTACACCATAATGGTTTTCATTATTTTAAAACAAAAAATGTTGGTTCCCCTCTCAGGACACATATGATGCTAATAAAAGGTGGGGTGGTTCAAAGAAGGGAAAACCAGCAGATGACTCCTCCTGAGGGTGGTGATCACTTGTTGATGATTAGCTTGGAAAGAGTGATGTAGAAGTTGGATTGAGTTTATTTCTAGTACTTTGAATTGATGAAGGATTTTATTTTATTTTATCTATGTTTCGAGAATAATTTTGGATTTTGATAAGTATATAGATCCCCATAGATCTATAGGTACGTATAATAACATACTACTCCGTCCCACAATGATGTTCCGAAATGAAAATAACACAAACATTAAGAAAGTGGGGGACAAAGGTTGAAAATGGTATTTTAGGTATGCTTGTTAGACTAAAAATGAAAAGAATAGATATAGAAAGATCATTGTGGGACGTCCCAAAATGGAAATTAGGAAGATCGTTATGGGACAGAGGGTTGAAGGAACGAAAGAGATGACAAATTAGCTGTAAGGTTGTGATTCAAATGCACTTTTCCATAGTAAAATTCTAATTATGCAGATTCTTGTTTATTGATGAAAACTATTATTGTACAATAATTTCTCATTTCTTACACACATGCCCCCTTAAAGGGAAATGAATGTTAAACTCTTTACGATGAAAATACCCTCATAAAAAATATTGTGTATAACTAAATAACATTCCAAACATGTGTCATAGCGCATCTTGATTGGTACTTCATATTTGCAAGTCACAAATTAGCACGCACGAAGCACGCAAATCCCATTAATTTCCTAGATGCATTTTTAAAAATTAATTTGCCTGATATAATCTTCCTTTGTCTAGTATAATCGTTCTTTGATTAATCAATTTTCTATGATTAATTACTTCCACTCCTCATTCGCTGCACAATAACAGTTTACAGATTTAAATAATGGACAAACATAAAAGTTAATTATTTCCTGAACTATTTTATTACTCTCTCTGTCCCACCCCAAATTATCCACTAACTTTATGACACTATTCTCTATCAAACTTTGAGCGCATATTTGAATAGACTTATGAGAAATAATATTATCGTATGTGATATTGTTTAATTCATCTTAACAAGTAAAACATCACCTTTTATTTTCTGTTATAGTACGTAGCTAAATATATAATGCTCACACATGTTTCTCGAATGGTGTGCAATGATTGGGCTGTAATTTGGACAAGGATAGGGGAGTTTAATTTTTTTCCAAATTTTGTTGTATCTCTAAGGAGGCACGTGATACTAATAAGAAGCAGGATGGTTCAAGAAAGGGAAAACCAGCAGATTGCTCCTTCTAAAAGTGGTGATCAGTTATTGATGTGATTTTTTTAGAAAAAATTAAAACTCACCAAGTGAGGGGAATTTATTTGACTCCCAAACTATAAAAATTATTGATGATGAGCTTGGACATTTTGATATAGAAGTTGGGTTTAGTTTATTTCTACTACTTTAAATTTGATGAAGGGTTTTATTTTATTTTAATTATATTTCGATAATAATTTCAAATTTTATAAGGAAATGGATCCCCAGAGATTCATAGGTATGTATAATCACATATATGTATGATTTGGTGAATTAAAGGCACCAAAGAGATGAGGAATTAGCTGTAGGGTTGTGATTCAAATGCACTTTTTGGTAGAAATATTCTAATTATGCATGATTCATGTTAATTGATGAAAAATATAATGGCACAATAATTTCCCACTTCGTGCGCACACATGCCCCCTTCAAGGAAAAATATGTTAAACACTTTATGATGAAATACACTCATAACAAAATATATTTTTACACCTACTTAACATTTAAAGCATGTATCATAACGCATTTTTATTGGTACTTTATAATTGAAAGTCATAGACTAGCACACACAAAGCACGCAAAACACATTACTTCCCCATATGCATTTTTGAAAATTAGTTTTCCTAGTATAATCTTCCTTTACCTAGTATAATCTTTCTTTGATTAATCAGATTCCTATGATTGATAACTTTCCCTTCTTCTTCGTTGCTACATGACTGCTTACAAATTTAAACAATGAAAAACAGTTAATGATTTACTGCTGCACCATAACGGTTTTCATTATTTTTTCTTCAAATTTTCATTTCACCTTTACGGGCACATATGATGCTAATAAGTGGCAGGGTGGTTCAACTAAGGGAAAACCGGGAGATGGCTCCTTCTCTGGGTGGTGATCACTTACTGATGATGAGCTTGAACTGATTGATATAAAATATAAGTTGAATTTATTTCTACAACTTTAAATTTGATGAAGGATTTTATTTTATTTTAACTTTGTTTCGAAATTTCTAAATTTGAGAAGGATATAAATCCCCAGATATCTATAGGTATGTATAATCACACATATGTAAGATTTGGTGAATTGAAGGCACCAAAGAGAAGAGGAATTATTTGTAGGGTTGTGATTCAAATGCACTTTTTAGGTTGAAATATTCAAACTATGCATGATTCATGTTAATTGATGAAAAATGTCCTTGCACAATAATTTCCTATTTCATGCACACACATTCCCCTTAAAGGAAAAAATGTGAAACACTTTACGTATCCTTATAAAAAATATTTTATTATAACTAATTAACATTTAAAACATGTATCATAACACATCTTGATTGGGTTTTCATATTTGAAAGTCACACGGTACCACACATAAAACATGCAAAAAATATTACTTCCCCAGATGCATTTTTGATAAATTAGTTTTCCTTGTGTATATAATCTTCCTTTGCCTAGTATAAACTTTCTTTGATTAATAAAAATTATATGATTTATAACTTTCCCTCCACTTGTGGAGCACCATAACGGATTACAAATTTAAATAATGGAAAAACATAAATGTAAACAATTTCGCGCTGCACCAGGGTTGTCATTTTAAAAAATGATTTGTTGCACCTTTCGGGACACACGTGATGCAAATATGAGGCAAGGGGGGTCCAAAAATATAAAAAGCAGCAGATGCCACCTTGTAAGGGTGGCGATCACTTATTGATGATGAGGTTGGACAGATTTATATAGAAGATGGGTTGAATTTATTTCTACTACTTTAAATTTGATGAAAGATTTTATTTTATTTTAATTATGTTTCAAGAATAATTTTCAAATTTGATAAGGATATAGATCCCCAGAGATCTATAGGTATTTATAATCACGTATATGTTTGATTTGGCGAATTGAAGGCACCAATGAGATGAGGAATCAGTTGTAGGGTTGTGACTCAAATGCACTTTTTCAGTAAATTAAAATATTCTAATTATGCATAATTCTTGTTAATGAATAAAAAATATTATCGCACAACAATTTCCCATTTAATGGACACACATCCCCCTAAAAGGAAAAAATGTTAAAACACTTTACGATGAAATACACTTATAAAATATATTTTGTTATAACAAATTAAAATTTAAAGCATGTATCATAACACATCTTGATTGGTACTTCACATTTGAAAGTCACATATTAGCGCACACAAAACACATTACTTCCCTAGATGGATTTTTGAAAATTAGTTTGCCTAGTATAATATTCCTTTGGCTAGTAAAATCTTTCTTTGATTAATCAGTTTCCTATGATTAATAACTTTCCCTCCTCCTTCGCTGCACCATAACGGTTTACAAATTTAAATAACGGACAAGCATAAAGGTTAATGATTTCCCGCTTTACTGTAATAGTTTGCTTCTTTTTTCCAAATTTTTGTTGCGCCTTTTAGGAAAAATATATATGATGTTAATAAGAGGCTGGATGGTTCAAATAAGGGATGACCCACCGATGGCTCCTCCTGAGGGGTGGTTATAACTTATCGATGATGAGCTTGGAAAAAATGATGTAGAAAATGGCTTGAGTTTATTTCTACTGCTTTGAATTTGATGACGAATTTTATTTTATTTTATTTACGTTTCGAGAATAATTTCCGAGTTCGATAAGGATGTAAATCCCCAGAGATCTATAGGTATATATAATCAGATATATGTATGATTTGGTGTATTGCAGGCACCAAAGAGATTAGAAATTAGTAGTAGGGTTGTGATTCTAATGCACTTTTCGGTAAAAATATTCTAATTATGCATGACTCATGTTAATTAATTAAAAATATTATCGCAAATATAATTTTCCATTTCTTGCACACGGATGCCCCTTTAAGGGAAAAATGTTAAACACTATCAGAAATTACGATGAAATACTCTTATAAAAAGCATTTTGTTATAGCTAATTAACATTTAAAGCATCTATTATAATGTATCTTGATTGGTACTATATATTTTAAAGTCTAAGATAAGCACGCACGAAGCACGCAAAACACATTACTTCCATACATTTTTTGAAAGTTTGTTTGCCTAGTGTAATCTTTCTTTGCCTAGTATATTCTTTATTTGATTAATCATTTTCCTATGATTACTAATTTTCCCTCTTCCTTCGTTGCACCATACCGGTTTAAAAATTCAAATAATAGACAAACATCAAAGTTATTGATTTCCAGCTCCACCTTAACGGTTTTCATTTAAAAAAAACATTATTGCACCTTTCAAGACACATATTATGCTAATAAGAGTCAAGGTGGTTTAAAAAAAGGGAAAATCAGTAGATGGCTTCTCCTGATGGTGGTGATCACTTGTGGATGATTAGCTTGGAAAGAGTGATGTAGAAGATGGGTTGTGTTTATTTCTACCACTTTGAATTTGATGAAGGATTTTATTTTATTTTATTTATATTTTGGATATAAATTATGAGTCTGATAAGAATATATCTATAGGTTTGTATAATCACGTATATGTATGACTTGGTGAATTGAATGCACCAAAGAGATGAGGAATTAGCTATAGGGTTGTGATTCATATGCACTTTTTCCGTTGAAATATTCTAATTATGCATGATTCTTGTTTGTTGATAAAAACTATTATCGCGCAATAATTTCCCATTTCTTGCACAGACATACCCCCTTAAAAGGAAAAAATGCAAAACACTTTATGATGAAATACCCTCGTAAAAAAAAATTGTACAACTAAATAACATTCCAAGCATGTATCATAACGCATCTTGATTGGTACTTCATATTTGCAAGTAAGATATTAGCACACACGAAGCACGCAAAACACATTAATTTCCTAGATGCCTTTTAGAAAATTAGTTTGCCTAGTATAATCTTCCTTTGTCTAGTACAATCTTCCTTTGATTAATCAGTTTACGATGATTAATTACTTTCCCTCCTCCTTCGCTACACAATATCGGTTTACAAATTTAAATAATGGACAAACATAAAAGTTAATAATTTCCCGATTCACCATAAAGCACAACTAGAAATAACACATTTTACCTTAGTTCTGCGGGGATTTTTACCTCGAATTTTAATCCTTAAAAACAGAGGTAAATGTAAGCGTATTAAAATGTATTTTTTACCTTGGATTTTTAGAAAATAACCAAGGTAAATATTTTGAAGGATCGAATTAGGTGCGACATAGCACCAAGTACAAACCGCAGTGACAAGACAAACGAACAGCGACATTGCAGCTAATTTTTCATTTCAAACCTCGGTAAATAAAAATAGAATGAAGTGATTGGGATGTCGCACAATCATAATTCTGGACTTAAAAAGAACTTCCGAAATCATAATCGATGGATTCTACTTCCGGTCGTTCATAGCCAAGAGCTTTCCGGCAAGTTATCGTAGCTCAATTTAAAGACCATGTCACTACCAATGTAAGAATAAAAAAAATACAGAGTCTATTTTGAAATCTAACATATAAGATTACAAACAGAGAATACTTATTGATATGAATTACAAAAAATACCGAAGCAGGGAAATTTGACAGCGGTGGATGCAACGGAGCAAGGCTGTCGCGGTGCATCTCTGGCGTGGTGGAGCAAATGTGGAAGGGGAGAGGAAGACAAGCGGCGGTGGTATGAATCTCCAGCGACAACAGCGAAGTTCTCCGGTGAAGGTAATAACGGCATCATCGCGGTGAGTGAATAAAAGAGAGGCATTGTGATACGGAGATGCGCGGTGAGAGTGTGGTGGCTGGAGATGCATGGTGGAGACGGAGTGAGTCATTGTGGAGTTGCGTTGAAGAGGAAATGGAGACGCGCTTGATACACGGTGAAGACACGTTGGAAACACGGTGGAGACACGCCGGAATCGGAGCGCCGATATAGAGTGGAGGCGGGTGGGATAGAACTAAAATGTAGGGTTTTCTTATTATATTAGGGTTTGGGTTTAACGTGGGCTTAGTTGGGCTAAAATCAAATCTGATTTTATGTTTACATTTTTTGAAATTAAATTAAATTTTAAAAATATGTTATATAAATTAAAATTTTGAAAAAAAACGACAACATCTAAATTTTAAAAATATTTTTATTATATTTACAATCAAAAACAAAGTTCATGTTATTGCGTAGACGGTCGATTAGTTGAAATCAAACAATTTTATTAGTTTTTATATAGGCATCATGTGACTTCACATTGTCGGTTTTATTCATTTTAAAATCTTCCATGAGGACAAAAAACATCAAATTTTATCAGGTACATAGTGTTTTCATTTTCAACCTACTAGTTTACAACAGTAATACGCGTGTCAGGGTTTGAACATTGCCTTTTGGACAGTTATGTTTGTTAAACTCTTGTACATTCCGTACCAATATTTTTTGAGGCCAAAGCCCATGATGATGTAGCGATTACAAACTCATTTCCTTATACGTCCATGAACAGTTAACCTGAAGAAGTAAGTAATCAAGATGGATGAGCGTTTGACAATAACTTGTTCAACGACTAAGGTTGCTGAAGATTGGTGATTGGGTTGGTTGCTCTTGTTCTAGGCATCTAAATCAAGTCTTTCAGCTAAATAAGTTTTCCTGTTTGAATACAGTAATAGCCTGTCAGATTTGACTAGTATAGGTTAAACACTAGTAGGTTCCAGTGCTAAGATTGTTGGAATCCAGTATAGTAAACGATGTTCTTCTAGGCCTAACAAAATTGACTCTTTCAATTAAGCAATGATTTAGGGTTTAAATTTCTTTCAATACACCGTTGTGATGCTAATATGGCTTAAGGCAAGACATGATAGCTAATCTCACATGAATCCTATGTGTAGCGGGGTCATTAATCACTAAGTGTTTTACTATAAACCCCACAAACTACTAACATACACGTGTAAGGGAACGTTTTAATATTACCCATCCAAAGGTTAAGATTGGCTTTCCCTATTCATAGTCGATGTCATCCGATGGCTTATTTTATCTATTTAAAGCAATTACTTTGTATTTTCATTATAGGAGGACGATGAGTCCTACTACCATAGTCAATTTTCGAGCGCTGCCCCATCGTTAGTCCAAATAACATCTCCACTTGTATAAACAGGGCAATCCTTTTTATCCCATAATTAGTCTAGCATCTTACACTAGTACGTGTTTTGACCCAACACATGTTCGATTAAGTAGAATTACGCGGCTTGGCCATGGTCATATTTAATATTCACATGTTTCCGAAACAATTTAATATTCACATATTTCCGAAACTGTTATAATTAATTGTAACCCAAAATACTCATCCCATACTATTCAGCTTGGGCCTAGCATTTGGGCTCACATAAATTCATTTTGGGTTGAAAGTCCAATATACATATACGACGTCACCCGATGTCGACTACATGTCGGTCATACCGACAAGTTTGTGTGAAATCGGATGATGTTATCTACACCCACTAACTTCCAAGCCCGTTTTGTAAGAACCGCTGGCCAGCTGTACTAATTGGCCCGGGTTCATTTACGGGTGACGTCGCAAACATGTTGATCATCATACGGTGTTTTCAACTTAGTTACCAAAATCTCAGATAGACGATTCAAATTCCATTGGTAATAGCTCACCAAAAATTGCGTTGGGCCCACAGTAATCCCCTTACCAGGTAGGTATGCTCAACATCGCACGTTTTTCATCAAATTGTCATCGTTCGTATAATAAACTGCGACGTTGCAATGTTGGTTAAAACGACAGCATACGTGGCACAATATATAAAGTTCTCAAACAGACCACATCACAGTCTCATACCAAAAATTGCACCCAAACTGGCATTTCTGGAAACCAAACAGTCCAAAAACTGTCAAATGAATCAATAAATTACCCACCCTTATATGTAATCTGCCCCATCCCTTTCATCTAATCTCAGTTTCATCCAGTTCGAAGGGTGCCCCGCTCAAAACCCTAACCAAGGTAACTATTGCTTACAGGGATGAATTCAAATGTTTGTATGCTTTTATTTACTTATTTCCATTCTATTATATTTCTATCAGTTCAACACGAGTGAATGCTGTGTATGATTGAGTTCTTTGCCGATTTTTAGTTTATGGGGTTTCATTTTTTTAGGTTTTGGTTTTGACATTTTAGGCTTACGGGCAATGTATGGTTTTTTCTGTCCAAAACATGTTGTGCTTGATGTTAAAGTAGTTGTGTGTAAACCTTGTGCTTGTTTAGTTAGCTTTCATTAGCGTTTATGAAAACTCGGGTATGCCTCGCACACATTTTCAGCTTAATTGATATGACGTGCGATGTCGCAGATTCATACCTATGAATATGCAACTTCGTAGCTGACATATCGATCTTGATGACAATTCTGCAAAGTATTTACGATCTCAATAAAAAAAATACAATCCTAAATGGTATGTCTGACTAACCTTCACTTATTTTATTGTTCAATAGATGTCTCTCATGAAGCAAACAACGAAAAAGGCCAAGGGACAGAAAGATGGGGCAAGTATCTCCCGCTCCAAAGAGGCAAGGACTGTTGATGAACCTCCATCGCCTACATTTGATTAAAAAAATGCTTCATGTCCAAGGAAAACGAAAAGCGTTTTGCAAGTGTGAGGAACAGGAGGGTGAAAGAGGTCAGATGCATACGGCCCGAGGATGTGAAACCGCTCCGCTTGGATGTTTTTTTAGAGCCATTCAAACCTTCAGAGATGGTAAGGTTGATTTTCCTCGACAAGCCAACTTACGAGATGGAGTTCAAGGAGTTCTACGCCAATTTCAAACGTCTAACCAACACAAACTACACAACAAGAGTGAACGGTGTGAGCATGCAGCTGACGGTGAAGGTAATCAATGAGGCAATTTGTTGCACCACTAGAGGAGATGATCAGTCTGAGGTTATGTCGATGCAAGTATATTGCAGGGGCTCTTGGCCAACTAGAGCCAACGAGGATGATCCTACAGAGGCACTCGACCCCAACATTATGGTCGAGAAGTACATCCGGATTACAGTGGGCAACGTGTTTATCACACCTAGGTCCATCAAGATTGATGTACTGGAACTTAAGGAGAGGATGATGTACAACAGAATTGTGAAAATTCCTGTACCCATCGAACATCCTTCTGAGTGCACTATCAACGGTACCGTCTTGTACGCGATTACACTATCATTAACGAGATACACACGGCGTCTCTCGCTCTAAATAGTCATACCCTCCCCTATGGAAATGTTATCACTGCCCTTTCGGAGAAGCAAAAAGTGAATCAAATCATATGTTAAAATCAAGCTGAGTTACTATGATCAGAACTACTTCAACAAGAAGCAATGGCACTAGGAAGTGGGTACGTGGTTTGATCGCAACGTCCCCAAGGGAAATCTTGAAGTGCCTACCTAGCCTGGTCCCGAAGTTACTCCACCGGCACCCGCAACAACACACCTTAAGCCGTCATTGCTGTCCTACGAACAAGTACGAAAGTTTATTTAATTCTATCTCATTACAAATTGTTGCCCATTTTAAATTCTAACCATTTTATGACATTAAAAATCCTTTATATTATTTATTAAATGACTGAAGCGCAGTACATGGGGCATTATCATGAGGTACTTGGCAGAGACAGCAGCGCTTGCGCATCATACTGAATGCCATGTGCGCCAGGTGATGACGGAGTTGGAGGACCTGAAGGCAATGTTTGCCGATACTTTCAACACTCCTCTTGTGGACCCCATGACGGTTGAAACTCCGATGAGGAAGATGGCTCGGAGGAAAATGAAGAGATCTTGGTCTATGAGGCAAGGGCATTAGGGGATGAGGACGGGGGGCTAGCCGACTGTGAAGATGGCACAGACACCAGCGGTGGTGAGACCGAGACCAAGTTGGGAGAAGATGGGAGCACTACACCAAATATGACATTCAGTGACAAATGTTACCGGGGGTCGTCACTAAAGACATCATTTAGTGACGAAATCAAATCCGTCAATGTAATTTTGTCACCACCAGGAAACGAGCTGGAAAGCTTGTGAAGAAGAGAGAAAAATATTGATATTTATAGTACAAAGTTTCTGAAAACTAAAGCTAAGCAAGTGGGCCGTTGCGATCGCGACAGTTTCATCGCGATTGCAACATGCAGAGTAAACTGCCCCTTTGACTTTGGTCTTCAGTCTTCATGTGGTCTTCTCTTCTCCGTTCTTCGGTTCTTCAAAAAGTCTTCAAGTCTTCAGAAGGGAGTCTTCAACGTCTTCAAGTCTGTGATAAATACTTCGTCTCACAGAATCCTCATTATCAGTGTCTAAAGCAATAATATCACTTTCAACTCCAATAATAAGAATTCAAGGTAAAACATAGTCTTCAAAGCATCAAAGTGTACCAAAATGAATACAAAAAGATCCCAAAATATCCTTATAAAATGGACACATCAAATATCCCCACACTTGAATGAGCTGAGCTGCCTTTGATTTGAGATATAAATAAAAATCCCCAGCCTTAGGTTTTTGTTTCCTTATCTTTCTTTCACAACACTTCAGCCTCCCTCCCTGGCCCTCTGAAAACCCCATCCGCCACCCTCAGCCTCCATTCACCGTCACGCCGCTGGAGAAGGCCACCGTTGCCGCTAGAAATCAAGTCCACCACCTATTAGAATAAATCAGTTAGATGATTAGATTTTATTTTATCATATTTACTAGCCTAAGATATTAGGACTTGTCTACCATTATGCTTTGTACTCTATTTATTCTCTTCATCATCAAATGGGAAATCATTTTCTCATGGTATTAGAGCAAGGTTCTGATCCTAAATCCTAAATCATATCACTAATTTTTATTTTTATTTTTTTCTCTATCTCTCTCCCTCACTTTTTCCGGTGATCAGAACGACAGCCAGAATCCGGCCAACTTCCGGCATCCTTTTCCGGCGACCTCCAACAGTCTCTTCCAGTTTCCTCGGTGTTTTCCAATTTTTTGGCTACAATTTTGGTTCCCTTGTCTCCACCGGCCGGCCTCAATTCAACCGCGGTCATCTTACTCGTCGCCAAAAATCATCCTCCAAAAGCGCATCTTCCGCCGAGGTCATCAAATCCCAGTGCTGACGTCATCAAATCCCAGTGCTGATGTCATCTTTCGGCTCTTTCACCTTAGGGTCTCCGGCATTCGCATATATCGTCAACAGATCAGCGTCTTCATCCCGTTTGGCTCAGCCAAATTGGCACGTGAGATACACGTGCCCTCAGACCTCACCCGCGTGTGATATACACATGCCTAACCAACCCCTGGCTCGTCAGATCATATGACATCCTGCTCTCCTGTGCGTTTCTGCACGCGTCATCCACTAATGAATTTTCTTGCTCATTTTTTTGTATCCTTGATTATAGAACATTTTGGTGGTATTTTTAAGCACAATGGCTCCAAGTGGATTTTGGATTCTGGCGCTACAAAACACATGGCATCGTCTCCAGCTGTTGTTGATCATGTTACACCCTATGGTGGTTCTGCTCATATCTCTGTTGGTAACGGGGCTAAACTCCCTATTACACATGTTTGTGATTCTTTGATTTCAAAATTATTGCCTATTTATGATGTGCTTATTGTTCCTGATATAACTAAAAATTTTCTTTCAATTAGCAAATTGACTCGGGATTTAAATGCTATTGTCTGCTTTGATGATCGTTTATTTATTATTCGGCATAAAATCACTAGGGAAACCTTGGGTCATGGTCATATTAAGGAAAGTATTTTTTTCTTGGACTATGGTGCATCTGCTTTACTGTCTACTGTGGAGTCTAATAAGTCGCGTGCGTCTTTTGAAATATGGCATGCTAGACTTGGTCATGTTTCGCATTCCGTTATTTCTGGTTTGCGTACTTCTAGATCCTTAGCTGTCTCATCGGTTTTGCCTAAACCCACCCTTTGTGAAGCCTGTGAAAAGGCTAAAGGGAAACATTTATCTTTTCATACAAATGATAAACGTGCTACTAGGATTCTTGATCTGGTTCATTGTGATTTATGGGGGCCCTCTCCTATTTTATCCGTTTATGGTTTTGCCTACTATTCCATCTTCATTGATGATTATTCCCGGCTCTCGTAGTTTTATCCACTGCGCCACAAGTCTTATTTTTGGGATGTTTACCACTAGTTTGAGGCTTTTGTGGAGAACCAGTTCTCTTCCACCATTAAGGTGTTTCACGCTCTCACTTTCAGACAAAGGGTATTCACCATCATATTTCTTGCCCATATACTCTTGAGCAGAGCGGTCGGGCTGAGCGCAAGCAACGCCACATTACTAAGATGGGTTTGTCTATGTGTTATCACTCTCATGTCCCACTCTCCCACTGGCCTGATGCCTTTGTTGCAGCCATTTATAGCATAAATTGATTGCTTACTCCTATTCTTAGCGGGCGATCACCATATGAAGTTATTAATGGTCGGGTACCCGTGTATACCAATTTTCATGCTTTTGGTTATTAGGTCTTCCTGTTCGTTCGCCCATTTTCCGACCACAAGTTGCCTCCTCGTAGTATTTTGGTGTGTATTTATTGGCTACAGCTCGCAGTATAAAGGTTTTTGGTGCCTCGATCGCACTACTAGCAGAATCTATGTCACTTGACATGCTCTCTTTGATGAGATGTGTTTTCCATTTGCCTCATCCATTCCTTCAGCAATAGGTTCTCCGCCTCCAGTGTTAGATGTTTCTGCTTTTGTTGATCCTGATAATGATTTGCCACCACTTTTGCCTCCTGTTTCTCTTGTGACGACTACATCTCCTTCAGCCCCTTGCTGCATCTGTGCCACAGATCTGCCATCAGTACCCCCGCAGGCGCCTCCCGCCACTTCGCCGGTCAGTCTGCCTGTTCAGTCTCCGCCCAGTTCGGCTGCTTCTTCACCAGCCTCCTCGGTCGGTTCCTCTCCTCTGGCCTCTCCTCCTTTGGCTCACACTCATCACATGACCACTCGATCAGAAATTGAAGCTATTCAGCGTAGAGATTATTTGGATATTGTCGCTCATGGACTTATGGCTACTCTCTTTACTAAGTCTGAGCCTACTGATAATCGCTCCGCTCTTCAGGATCAGTCTTGGATTTCTACTATGGATGAAGAGATAGCAGCTCTTCGCGGACAACACACATGGGACTTAGTCTCTCGCCCATCAGATGTCAACATTGTTGGCTCCAAATGGGCTTATCGACTAAAGCGTCGTCCTGATGGCATAGTTGATCGCTATAAGGCTTGTCTTGTTGCACAGGGTTTCTCTCATATTTCGGGTTTTGACTTTGATCACACCTTCAATCCTGTGGTAAAAACCTCCACTGTTCAAACAGTTCTCGCCATTGCTACTATGCGTTCCTGGCCGCTTCATTAGATGGATGTCAAGAATGCCTTTCTCAATGGCGTACTCGATGCTCTAGTTTATATGAAGCAACATGTTGGATATAAGGACCATGTTCATCTGGATTATGTCTGTCGCTTATAGAAGGCCATTTATGGTCTAAAG
>JAULKJ010132021.1:0-15018 GCA_032355405.1 Rubia balearica | reverse complement strand
ATGCATGCGCCCTCTCGTTTCACAATTCTCGGTCTGCGCGCTATGGTTCTCGCCACCGGCCTCGCGTTTCACCATTCTCGCACTCCGATTTGCACCACCGGCCTCGCATTTCACCATTCCCGCACTTCAGTTCCCGCCGCCGGCCTCGCGTTTCATCGTTCCTGCACTCCGGTTCCAGTCGCCGGCCTCGCGTTTCATGGTTCTCGCGCTCTGGTGCACCGCCGACCTTGCATTTCACCGTTCTCGCTCGACAGGTCTCGCCGCCGGCCTCGAGTTTCACCATTCTCGCGCTACTAATCTCACTGCCAACCTCGTTTTTCACCGTTCTCGTGCGACGGGTCTCATGCTCAGTTGTGGTTCTTCGTCGATCATGCTCTCGTCGGTAAAACGAGGGGAGCGGGCGATGAGGAGAGCGGGCAGTGAGGAGAACGGGCGGTGAGGAGAGCAGGCGGTGAGGATAATTTTTCGGCCGATGAGGAGAGCGGGAGTTTAGGGGAGAAAAAGGGTTAGGGCGCTGTGGCGGAGGCGTCCGTGGAAACGACAGCGGCAGCGGAAAAAGTGGCGGCACAGTGGTGGCGTCCGGTAGGTTGAATTTCTAATTTAGGTTTTTGTCTTTATTTTGATAATATAAAATTTAAATTTTGATTTTTGTTTTGGTTTTTAATTAAATTTTATTTCATACACGTACATACGTATTAGAGAACAAGTAAGTAAAATACAGGGCGTGATATAGCAACACCCTAATAATATTACTACTTATACACTACGTTAAACTTAAGGTCAAATGTAGGATGAAAAAATTGACTGAAAAGTGTACCAAGGCAAAACAAAGTTAATAAGTGATAAATAGACTCCCGGGAATACAAATACTAATACTCTGCAGCAATAGAAAAATTCCAAATTTTCCCTAGCTAGATTTTCGTAAATAGGGGTGGCAATATTGACCCATAACCCGTGGGTCAAGCGGGTTGTTTATTTTAAAATCCGAATAGGTATGGGTAATGGGTAATGGATCAAATGGGTAACAGATTAATTGGGTTATTAGAAAAATATGGGTCAAATAGGTTGGTTTTGTGGGTTGACTATGGATCGATAAATTGATTATATATGCGGGTCAAACCTGAAAATTTACCCATTTCTATCTATTCTTTGACCCTTTTGTTTTCGTGTATTCTTCCCCATTCCCAATTTATACATAACTTTTTTCATCACCCACAGTTTATACATGTTGTGGATTTTGATTGATGGGGTTGGTTTAATTTGTTTGTTTTCTGAAACGTGGGATCCTGGCTACACTCAGACAATTTTTTTATGACCGTAAACAAATCCTTGAGAGAATTTTTACTTTTTAAAATTAAACCCATATAAATGGGGGGTATTTCTTTGGATCCCCTATCCATCAAAATATTGAAACTTGTAGATGATTTACACAAGAATTGTAGTTCAAGAGCCTACTTGAACCTTTTTGAAAGATAACCAGAAGATAACACGGTTGTCCTATATAACCGGATATGATAGAAAATTCTTGGAAGTGATTTCACACATACTACCTCCACCCCTCGTGTTAGCAGTATAAATGTGGCTAGACCTCCAAAAAAACCCTACTATATCTGTGTGAAGAACTACTACGGAATGTGATATTTCAAGGTCTTGGAATTTGATTTGTAGTCCTGTGCCGTGAAGTCCAACTTCATCGGTCCTTGCACCCTCACTTGAATCTTCACCAACTTCATTACTTGATTGATCACCTGATTCCTCACTCGAGTCTTCATGCACTTCCTCTGAAAACTCCCCCTCATGCAAAAGTAGTTTTGTTTTTCAGCATTCTCCTTGAAAGTATCCTGCATGGGAGGCATAAAAAATCAGCAACATCTGTGCTAATCAATTCTTCTTAAGGATGGCACATCTAACCTATCTAACAACATAATCCCTTTGCATTTTTTATCCATATGTTCATGATCCCAAAAAATCCAGTTTCTGGACTCTGGATAGCTCTTTTAGACAAATAATCCTCCACCATCTTACCTTGTCGTAGTGGTGAACTAATATCTTCAATTGCCACAGAGCAATCTGAGTCAAGGGTGTAGTTTTGTATATTTAAAGATGCACAGATCTGAGTCCATGTCTTGATGGCCATCAGTTCTGCCTCTAAGCTAGAATCTACCCTTACAGATTTTAAGAATGCTTTAATTAGGTGACCGTTGGATCTCTTATAACTATGCCAATACCTATACTTTTAGAAAACTTCTGCCAAGATGCATCCACATTAATTTTTAAGGAGTTTATAGGCTTGATCCACCTTATAGTTCTGAAGTTTGGCTTAGGTGGAGGTTTTAGCTAAGGAATAAGTCCTATGAGAGACCATTCTACATCAGTGATGCGTCTGCTGGGGCATGGATTGATAAAGAAAGCTAAGAATATATCATGTTTGATATTCTAAATCATGATCTCGAGATTTGGATCCAGATTATCAAACAACGATTTATTTCTTTCTTTCCATGTATGCCAACATATGAATGAGGAGGCTAATCTGATGAGATTTGTATGAATTTTGGATTATCCTTTTACAGTCCATAGATATGTCAACCGTTCCCATATAGAATTAAAGTGATTGCATGGTAATTTCAGGACTGGATTAAAATAGTCCCACACTCTAGTCGCAAGATGACAATCATTAAAAAAGTGAGACATGCTATCGCAATTGCAGGAGTATATACATTTAGAGGCCATACTTATATTAGAGTAGATCACAATATCATCAAAAGGGAGAATGACATTAACTAACTTCCACATAAAAATTGAGATTTTTTTTGTAGTTTAGGATGCCAAACCTGAGTTAATGATCTTAGTGGTCTTCTGGACTTTGCAATGGTGTTTTAGGTAGATTTAAAAGTGAAATAACCGTTTGGAGAGGGCCTCCATATCATTCTTTCATCTCTATGAGGAGATATCTGTGAGACCTGCAAAAATTGGATGGTGTGAGGTGGCAGGGAATGGAGCGAAGGTAGTATATGATCTCTGTCATATATAAAATATTCCATTGTTAGAGAGTTAAGTTACAAATCCTGATGAGAAATGTAGTCCTACAAAGGACCAAATCTAGTCTAATTAGATGGTAAGAAATTAGCTAAACCCGTCCCATGTATTACCCTAGTACAGCCTTCTGCCAACTCATTTACTGACATTATCCTTTTCCAGTTTTGAGATGTTCTCCTACTGGGAGGGATAGACCATAAAAATTGTGACCAAGGGGAAATTCCCTGCTGGAATTTCCACCATAATTCAGAGAAAAGGCTCTTATAATATCCCCAAAATCTCTAAGTCCCAGGCCATTCTATGTTATTGGGAAACAAATGTTATTCCAACTTTTCCATATCTTTTTATGTCCCAATTTTTTTCACCCCAGAAAAATGAGTTATGATTCTTTTTAGTTTTTTCAAAAATGTCCCAAGTGGCCTTAGAACTGCCCATAAGGGTTGTGGCATAGAGAGCATGACAGATTTTATGAGAGTTAGTTTTCCAGCCATGCTTATCCACTTATTCTTCCAGTTTTTTGTCATTTTCTCAAAAGATTCAATAAGTGGATGAAAATAGACATGCTTAGATCTTCCATTAAAAATGGGACATCCGAGATATATGAAAGGAAAGATACATTGAGAAATATTAAGTCTACTTTTAAGAAGTTGTATATGTTCATTCTTTGCATATTTGCTGATAATTTTTTTTCTTTGAGTAATTGATTTTCTGTCCTGTTGTGCCTTCAAAAGCCTCTAGAGAAGCTTTAATTATAACAATGGAAAGCTTATTAACTTGCATGAGTAGGACAGTATCATCATAATAACTAAGACGTGATATCTGAATAGACCCTTTAGGCAATCTAAAACAGGGTAATTTTCCATTTTTGAAAATATGCATGAGACTCCTACCAAATGCTTCAGAAGAAAGATTGAACAAACAAGGGGATAGAGGATATCCTTGCTTGATTCCTCTTGATGGTCGGAAGAAACCTGAAGGTTTCCCATTGATGATTACAGAGAATCTAGATGAAGATAAATTGTTCAATATCATTTTTATGAAATCATGCTGAAAACCAAAGCTTTTCATTATGTCTTCCAGGAAACTCCAATTGACCCTATCAAAAGTTTTGGCTAAGTCCAATTTAATAATGCAATTTGGTTCCTACTGCTTATTATCTATAAATCTGGTCATTTCCTACAGGTAAATAATATTATCTGCCATCTCTCTTTGTTTCATAAATGTAGATTGATTACTAGATATCAGTTTATGCATCCGCCTTTCCATTCTTTCCATTATTAGTTTTGAAAAAACTTTGTTAACGAAATTGGATAGACTAATAGGTCTGTAACTGAAAATGAATTAGGAACTTCCTTTTTTGGAATTAGAGAGATCTAGATGCTAGAAATACCTGGATGAATTACATAACCTTTTATGAAATCAGCTGTTGCTATTAACATGTCCTAGGCAATTAGTTTCCAGATAAGTTTATAAAAACTTGTTGTGAAACCATCAGGTCATGGTGTACTACTGTTATTAAGTGAGAAGACTACTTTTTGAGCTCATCTAAAGTAATTTCAGCTAACGGTTATATATTTTCCCGCTCAGTTATTAGACTAGGAATTTGACTCAATAAAAGGGATTTAAATTGATCACACCTATGGTCTTTCTCCTCAGTGAGAAAATGTGTGTAGAACATTATTGCTTCCTTCTCTATTTCTATAGGATCATCTATCCACTGCCCCTCAGAAGAATTAATCCTAGTGATGTTTTGTTTTAGCCTCCTTTCTTTCACAGATCATGAAAGAAAGTAGTGTTCTCATCTCCTTCCTTAAGCCACTTAATTTTGGCCTTTTGTTTCCAGAATATATTTTCTTCTTTAAGTGTCTTAAGTAGTACAACCTTTCTGTCTTTTAATTCAATGAGGTCTGAGGTTAAGTTGGAAGCTTCATAGGTTAGTTCCTGGTTTCTTAGGTTCTCTTCAGCTTTCTTAATATTTTCTTTAATATCTCCAAAATGTTCTCTATTCCAGGCCTTAAGAATTGGTTTAAGTCTTTTTAATTTCAGGAATTTTTGTCATTCGAGTTGCATCAATAGGTTTATTCTAGCAGTCTTAGATGATCTGATTGATTTCAGGCCTACTTAACCACACATCCAGGAATCTAAAAGGCTTCGGACTTGTGACAATGCCACTACCTATTGTCAAAAGTATAAGGTAATGATCGGAAGTCATTTAATTCAGAGTGTGTATAGAGCTATTTGGAAAATTTATAAACCACTCATCATTGGCAAGCGCTCTATCCAATCTCTCTAGGGTGGGTGGTACTCTTCCATTAGTCCAGGTGAAAGAATTTCCTACTGTGAAAACATGACTAAGTTTGTTTAGGTTAATAAACTCATAAACATCCTTGATACATAGGGCCCCTATATTCAGTCACACTAATCATTGCATTAAAATCACCTATGATTAATCTATTGATGCTAGATATGTTTTTTTAGATCAGTCCATAGTTCCTCCCTAGTACTAATCACCGTGGAGGCATGTATAAACACAGCCTCCATTTCCTTTTGAAACAAGGGATTTTTTATTTTAGTGGTTAGGAATTGTTCTCTGTCTACAGTTATGTCTATTAACATGTCAGAGTGCCATAGAAGCCATATATTACTTTTCATAGAGCAGTAGCAATTATCAAACTTCAACTTCATTTTCTAACTCCCACCCTGTAAATAATCATGTTTGGTTTCAATTATGCACAAAAATCTTACAGAATGTATGTTGATTAGTTTCTTAAGCCTTTCCAATGATGTATCAATGCTCTAAGATTCCAAACAAAACATTTAATGTTGCAGATCTTAACAATCATTAAGAACTAATTTCTTGCTATTAGAAGGTGGTCTTACAATACTGATCTTGTTAATCTTATTAAAAGAGTTCTTTTTTTCTACTTTTTAGGGGTCTAAAGTTAAAGGTACTTGCAGTTTTCAGTTGACCTACCTTCTCCTGCTGAAGCACTTAAGTACACTTATTCTGTAATACATATTCATCTTCATACCCCAGTAATGAGAACCTATTTGATGTAACTGGACTGCTCCTGACAGATTGAGTAGCAAGATTGTTAGTATTATAATCTGTAGGGGAGAAAGATAGATAAATACCTGGACAATCATCCTTGGAGAGTAGAGCTCTACAATTACTCCGTTTGTTGTTATTTCTCAGATCAACAGGCGAGTTTTGAGAGCTACTGATCAGAATTGGTGCACAAATATTCAAACTCCAGTTATGAATAGGAGATGATCTCTCTTTTCCTTCTGAAACATTAATTGGAACTAATTTACGTTGAATTTTAGCATCTGCAGATAGGCTCAACTGTACTGAAGTGGATAGAAGTTTAGTGATAAGAATCTCAGCTGAGAAACTCTTTTGTATTTTATCCCTGGGGTTTATCTCAGCTTGTTTCCCATTTGTAACCTGTTGGTACGGAAACTCCTCTTGTTTTTATTCTGTTGATAGTCCAGATGCAGAGTTCAAAGGCTGTTGTATGACAGGTTTCCAAATGTTTTATGTGGGCTTATCACAAACCGTATACTTAGGTTTTTGCTGTGATTTGGGAATAAGGTTTGGATATAGCACTCTGCATATAGTCTTATTATGAACTATCTTTTTATAGTGCGTACAATATGCAGGTAGATTCTCAAAATCCAATGGATACTTTTCATTGTAAGAGATAGATCCTAACCTTATGTTTGCAGGAAGCTGAGCTTGGAGGTCTATCTCGATGTAGATTTTCATAGCCGAAGGTCTTGTAGGCCTTTCTGTGGTTGTATCCATTTTGATAAAGACTCCAATTTGGTTCCCTATGGCTTGAATAGATTCTTTGTTGTAGTAATACAAAGGTACATTCCTGATTGTAATCCACGCAGGCACAATTGATGATTCTTGATTTGGTTTGAAGTATGGGGTCCACCTAAGAACCCTCATATGGATACCATTGAAGGACCAGACAACCTTAATCCAACATCTCTGAAAGTCGTCTTTGTTTTGGAAGCAAATAAGAACATTTTTGTAATCAATGGCCCCAATCTGATATTTTCTGGCAAAACGATTGTTTTAAAGTCAGCTTCAATCTTCTCCATTGATGGTCTACCTTTGGGGTAGTTACCGAAAAGTGCGTTGCTATACTGGTTTGAGAGAAATTGAATCTGCTCGGTGAGTAGAGGCATGAAAGTTCACCTTTGAACTGGGTAATCGGAGTAAGGTTTGGAATCGAGGGAAGTGAGTCCAAAATTGGGGGGCTTCTTGATTGTAATATTTGGGCGAGGGTTTTATGGGAGCCCGTTTAGTGTGGATGAGCCGCCATAGTGGTGGAGAGAGAACCATGGCCAGGCGGTGTAGCATAGTATTGGAAAATTCATGTAGGAATAATGCAGTTAATAGCCGTTATTGATGAAGTTGGTAAAGTAAGAGAGAAGCCGGAGAAAATATGCATATAGAGAGAAAGCCTTCTAATTTATACACAGTTTCCAATTAAGTAAATTTTATCACATTTTTTTATTCATTCCCATGTTCCAACAGTTTATCACGGACAACTTTTTTTTATTCTTTCCCATTCTACAATTTATGCATATGAATTAAAACTTTATGCATAAAACTCAAATAATTATTTTTCTAAAAGAAAATTATTTTTTAAAAGCCACATTAAATCTCAAATTTATATCATCTTATATGGGTTTATATTTTAATCCATATGGATTAGTATAGGTTGAAACCCGAGAATTACCCATTTTAACCCACGATTTGAGTGATTTTGAATCCGCGGATTGAGTGCATTTCAACTTGACCCGTTTTGACCCAACCCATTTTAAACACGTCATAAAATTGGTCATACCATATTTTTTTAACTACTCATATTATCCAATCAGTACTCGACCTGCATGTTGTTGTCATCCCTACTCGTAAAGCACAAGAATATGATGCAATTTACTTCTATGGTGACAATCAAGAATCTGACTGATAGAGTAAACCGTGAAACTTATATATCATTATCAGCAACATATAGCTGAATGCAATCCTAGGTAGCCACAAACTGGTCAGTGATCGAGTTAGGTTGCAACTCACATCTCTCATCACAAAACCAATAGCATAACAATAACATCATCAGAAGTGAAAACACAATCCAAGCAAACCTATAAACCAAAATCACAAATTTCATTAACAAGTGCTAATCTCATCTTTAATCAGGATTCAACAGCTCAAACTGGCATATATAGCAAACTAAAGCATCAAGAGAAGTGTACATAAATATCATAACACAATACCCAATGTATAAACCCTAATTTTAATGAGATAAATACAACACCTAACCTAAGATAACAATTAACTGGACTTGATCAAGTTTTCGAACTGACCCTCAACGCCTTAGTCTTGAACCTGTAACAAATGCACACATTCCCTTTATCAGAAGAAAGTCACTAGCAATGGAATTAGACAAGCCTTTATTTCCTTTACCCCGCCGATGTTCCAAAGAGCACAATCCATAGGCATCTTAACCTGAATTTTCCGTCCCACGACCATCGACCCACTCTTTGTCTCAATAACTTGGTCAGCATCTTTAGCCTGTATAAAGTTTCTTATCATCTGACAAAATCTTTTTCCAGGTCTAAGACAAACAATCTTGGTTAAAAAATTGACACGCTGCATTATAATCTGTTAAAACTCAAAAAATGTTTGCATCTAGAGAAGCAGTTGAAGACATACATGTTCTAATTAAGTGAAACATGTTAAATAAAAAGGCACATGAAAATAAAGACGACCAACTAATCAATTTGTCATAATAAATTAGTTAGATGATTAGATTTGATTTTATCTTGTTAACTGGTTAGAGTTATATTAGAACTAGTCTACCTTCATGCTTTGTACTCTCTATTTATTCTCTTCATGATCAATAATAATCATTACGGGAAATCACTTTAACATGGTATCAGAGCAAGTCTGATCCTTCGACCAATTTTTTTTCTCCCTCTCTTTCTTTTCTCTTTTTTTTCCCTTCATCACTGCAATAGTCATCTCCGACCAGTCTCCGGCGTCGTCTCCGGTCAAATTCCGGCGTCGTCTCCGGCCAGTTCCTGACCAAAATCCGGCGTCTCCTTCGTCGATCCGGCCGATCTCCTTATCGCAGAGGCCATATTTTCCGGCGTCCGTCTTCACCGACACTCGTCGTCCAGCAGAAATCCTCCGGCGAATCCGTCTTCAACACCACCTGTCAAGGGCTTCCTCCCCGTGGCTATCACCGCCGGCCGTCTCGAGTTCCAGCGGTTGTCTTCGTCAGTGATTGTTGCTTCATCTCCGGCCGTTCATTTTTCGATCATCGTCCTCAGCAGCTTCCCGGCGGCTTCTTTTTGGCGCGTGAGTTCCACGCGCACGAGGCCTGACCCGCGCCTCTGCATTTGCGAGTGGATTACACGCGCTGCTCTCTCAGCGCGTTCTTCTTTCAGCGCGTGACTTCCACGCGCTCGGCTGCCCTCTCAGCGCGTGATGCACACGCGCCAGCTGCTCCCTCAGCGCGTGTTCCACGCGCGTCAGCATCTTCTCGGCTGAATTTTGTCCTCAAGCTGTTTTTCAATTTGTTTTGCTGATATGGCTCATTTTGGTTGTCAACGGTGTCTTATTTCAAGCCATTCCGGGCCTTCTCATCAGCGACGACACGATGAGTTCAAGTGGATTTTGGATTCTGGCGCTACAAAACACATGGCATCGTCTCCAATTGTTGTTGACCGTGTGACACTCTATGATGGTTCTGCTCGTGTCTCTGTTGGTAATGGCGCTAAACTCCCTATTACTCACGTTGGTGATTCTTGGCTTTCTAAGTCTTTGCCTATTTATGATGTGCTTATTGTGCCTGATATTACTAAAAATTTGCTTTCCATTAGCAAATTGACTCGGGATTTAAATGCTATTGTTTGCTTTGATGATCGTTCATTTATTATTCGGCATAAAATCACTAGGGAAACCCTAGGTCACGGTCATATTGAGGATAGTCTTTATGTCTTAGACTATGGTGCATCTGCCTTACTGTCTACTGTTAAGTCAACTCAGTCGCGTGCGTCTTTTGAAATCTGGCATGCTAGACTTGGTCATGTTCCGCTTTCCGTTATTTCTGGCTTGCGTGCTTCTGGAGCTTTAGCTGTCTCATCTATTTTGCCTAAACCCACACTTTGTGAAGCGTGTGAAAAGGCTAAAGGGAAACGTTTATCTTTTCATACAAATGATAAACGTGCTGCTAGGGTACTTGATCTGGTTAATTTTGATTTATGGGGGGCCCTCTCCTATTTTATCTGTTGATGGTTTTGCCTACTGTGCCATTTTCATTGATGATTGTTCCCGGCTCTCATGGTTTTATCCAATGCTCCGCCAGTCTGATTTTTGGGATGTTTTTCGCCAGTTTAAGGCTTTTGTGGAGAATCAGTTCTCTTCTACCATTAAGGTGTTTCAGAGTGATAGAGAGACTGAGTGTGTAAATGGTCTCTTACGCTCTCACTTTTAGACAAAGGGCATTCATCATCAGATTTCTTACCCATATACTCCTGAGAAAAATGGTCGGGTTGTGCGCAAGCACCACCACATTGCTGAGATGGGTTTTTCTATATTGTTCACTATCATATCCATCTCTCCCACTGGTCTGACATATTTACTATAACCACTTATTCCATCAATTGGTTGCCTACTCATGTTCTTGGCGGACGATCACCATATGAGGTTATTAATGATCATGTACCCAATGGTGGAACTAGACCAAAATGTGAGGAGGGACGGGACAGGGCAGGGCGGATCCTGGGCGAGGAGGTGCGGGATGTATATTTACCCCTCATTCACCGGAGGTTGGGGGCGGCCACCCCGGCTCACCCCCTAGTTCCTCCATTGCATGTACCCATGTATACCAATTTTCATGCTTTTAGTTATCGGGTCTTCCCGTTCATTTACCTATTTGCCAACCACAAGCTGTCTCCTCGCAATATTCCATGTGTATTTATTGGGTATAACTCGCAGTATAAAGGTTTTTCAGTTCCTCGATCGCACTACTGGAAGAATATATGTCACTCAATATGCTCGTTTCTGCTTTTACTGATCCAGATCCTGATTCGGCACCTTCTTTGCTTCCAGTTTCTACTGTGCTGACTACATCTCCTTCTGTCCCTGGATAGATTTTTTACACATATTCACCACCAGCACCACGGCAGGCATCTTATGTCTCTCCGTCGGTTAGTCCACTTGCTCAGTTTCTGCCCAGCTCGGCTGTTTCTTCACCAACCTCCTTGGTTGGTTCTACTTCTTCAGCCTCTCCTCCAGTCTCTCCCCCTCGGGCTTGCACTCATCGCATGGTCACTCAATCGGAGACTAAAGCTATTCGGTTCAGAGATTAATCAGATATTATCGCTCAAGGCGTTGTTGTCTTGCTTGCTCAGTCTGAGCCGACAGATTATCGCACTGCTCTTCAGGATCTGGCTTGGGTTATCGTCATGGATAAAGAGATGGCTGCTCTTCGTGGTCACCACACTTAGGATTTGGTTCCTTGCCCTTCGGATGCTAACATTGTTGGCTCCAAATGGGTCTACAGGCTAAAGTATTGTTAAGCGTCACAAAGCTAGACTTATAGCGTAGGGCTTCTCACAGATTCAGGGTTTTAACTTTGATCACACTTTCAGTCCTGTGGTCAAAGTCTCCACTCTTCAGACAGTACTCGTCATTGCTACTATGCGCTCATGGCCGCTTTATCAGCTAGATGTCAAGAACGTCTTTCTTAATGGCATTCTCGATGCTCCAGTTTATATGAAGCAGGACATTGGATACAAGGACCTGTTCATCCAGATTATGTTTTCCGAAAGGCCGTTTATGGCCTTAAACAAGCTCCATGGGCATGGTTCCAGTGCTTCAGCATTTATTTGACTCAGCTTGGTTTTCAGTGTAACTCAACCGACACCTCACTGTATGTTCTTTCGACGCCTCGGGCATGGTTCCAGCGCTTTAGCACTTATATGTGTACGACATCATTCTTACAGGAAACAATTCGACTCTCCTCCGACAGTTTATTGATCGGACGCATCGAGAGTTTGCGATTAAGGACCTCGGCACTCTTCACTACTTTCTTGGCATTGAAAGTTAACCTACTTCATCAGGTTTACTTCTTGGACAAGAAAAGTATGCTCGGGACATTCTCACTCGTGTAGGGATGTCTGATGCTATACTAGTTTCTTCACCATTTGTGCCAGGTTCTCAGTTGCACAGTTCGACCAATCCACCATTTTGAAATCTGACTTTGTAGCGTTCTCTACTTAGGGATCTTCAGTACTTGACCATCACTCGTCCTGATTTAGTTTTCTCAGTCAACACTGTCAGCCAGTTCCTTCAGAATCCTAGAGATGATCATTTCACTGCTATTACTCGGATTTGCGGGACGTTCGGGGCACTCAGCATTTTGGTCTTGCTTTTGGGTCTTCCAGCTCTCCGGAAGTGTTGGGGTACTCTAATGCTGCTTGAGCTCACTGTTTGGAAACTCGCCATTCCACTTATGGATATTCTGTTTTTCTTGGTGGGAAACTTGTTTCCAGGAGTGCCAAGAAACAGCCCACAGTTTCTCATTCCAGCACAGAGTATGAGTATCGTGTTCTTGCCAACACTACTTCAAAAGTTGTTTGGCTTACTCATTTGCTCCAAGATCTTTGAGTCCCATTGTCCGGTTCTCTGCTGCTGTTATGTGACAACAGTAGCGCCATCTTCTTGGCTTAGAATCCAGTTGCTCATAAGCGGGCGGAACACATCAATATCGATTGTCACTTTGTTCTTGAGTTGTTTTCTTCAGGAAAGTTTCGTGTTGCTCATGTTCCTACTGCTCTTTAAATTACAGACATCTTCACCAAAGTACTCTCACGTCCGTTGTTCGAGTTTTTTCGATCCAAGGTTTGCATCAGTGAGCATCCGAAGATTCGCTTGGGGGGTGTTAGAATAAGTCAATATGATGATTAGAATAGGTTTGATTATGGATTAGTTTGATGAATATACTAGAGCTATACTAGAACTAGTCTATCTTTTGTACTCTATTTATTCCATTCAGTAATATTAGAATCATTACGGGAATGGATGTAGGTAAAGTAAAATGAATTAATAATTTTATCTAAATTTGGCCTTTTTTGGATAAAGGTAATGTTTGTTAAAATAAAATAAAAAAAACATCTTAGATGATGTCCCTTGACGAGTGGCTTGTCCTTAATTTATGTACAGTCCACTGTATTTTTTTACTAATACACTGCATTTTTTAGATTACATACTCCCCCGTCCCACTTCAAATAGCGTAATTTCACTTTTACAAGTCAAACTTAACCAATTTTGACCATTAAATTCTATTATTATATATGTAAAATTATTATCATGTCATATGTTGGCACCATAGGTATATGTGTTTGGATTTAGGTGGAAAAAATGAGTGGATGAAATTGAATGTAGAAAGTAAAAAAGTAGAATGAGTGGATGAAATTGAAGGAATCTAGCCAAAAATGGAAAGAGTGTCATTAAAAAAGAAACATCTCAATAACGTAAGTGTGCCACAAATAGAGAAATAGAGGGAGTAGGCATTCTTTCCTACTCCCTCTGTCCCAGTTGAATTTGTACTTTTATTTTTTTGACACAAATTTCTTTCAAAGTTTGACCACATATTTTAATAACTTTTGAACAAAAATATTAACGTATATGATATTGTTCAATTCGTCGTAACAAATAGTTTTTTAATATCAACTTTTTATTTGATGTTATTATATGTAAGTAAAGATATTAAGGGTCAAACATGTTTCTTGAACACCGGGATAATGATGAGGGTACAAATTTAATTGGGAATGAGGGAGTAAAAAACTTCCCTAACGTCTTAAATTAATAAATGTGTCAATATTAGTTGAACATGTAGATTATACAGTACTTCATCTGCTTTTCTATAAGTGTCACACTTATCTAATTGAAATATTTTTTTAATGTCACTCTTAATATTTTTGGCAAGGTTTTTTCATTCATTCTGCTTTTTACATATTACATTCAATTTCATTCACTTTTTTTTTCTACGTAAATTCAAGCACTTAAACTTATAGTGCCACAAATAGATAAACAAAGAGAGTACTACAAGACTCGGTATGAGGGGTAGTTAATTGGCGCCCACGTGTGCACTGGACATGGGACCTACGTAGATGAACGCTGAGCTGGGTCGTAGCTGGCGCGTAAACGTGGATGGACTGAGTCTATTCTTGTAACGTACAGTATAAACAAAAAGACCGGTCTAATATGTCCAACGTCAACTTAATACTTCCTCCTGTTCTTTAACATTGGCACACTTGCTTTTGACACAAGAATTTATGAAGGTATAATGAGTGGTTGAAAATTCATTGAAATGGTAAAAAGTAAAATAAGTGGATAAAAACAACCTTGAATTTGCCAAAAAAGAAAATGTGTCAATATTAAAAAATTATCTCAAAAATAAAAGTGTGTCAATATTAGAGGACCGGAGGGAATACTACAACTACTCGTTTTGATATATATTACTAGCTTACGCATACCACACTTTATGTGGTTTTAACCCGGATGGAATTGTGAAGTCTGTAGTTTGAAAATGAGTCTCTCTTCTTGTCATTTAACTAAACTCAACTGGAAAAAATATATATACCACCGAATATTGATATGTCTAGGGCTTCATTTCCAATCAACAATTATAAGCTGCCAACGGACCATTTCACAAAACATCCATTACTTTTTACTGCTCATCAAAAGCATTATACAAACATTGCTTGAAAAGCAATTAAATGTTTAAATTAGTTGACTCCAACAGATTACAAGCATTAGTATAAGGGCAAAATGCATTCATACCCCCCAGTTTCCTGGTTAGTGCACTTTTACCCCCCACCTTTTCAAAAGTGCACATTTACCCCTGGAATAACTGTGACATAAAAACGCATACCCCTCCTGCCTGAGTC
>JAULKJ010131703.1:0-15022 GCA_032355405.1 Rubia balearica | reverse complement strand
TGTGTCACAAACTCTAAAATAGGTTCATAGCTCCTGTATGTGACGTAATTGATGATCGAAATGACATTAATCATGTTACTCAAATATTCCCCAAGTGCTAGTTTATATAGGTTATTCTCGTAATCAATTGCATGTTAGTAGATTTAGTAAGAAAAAAGGCCAATGCTTATTTTGCCAATACTGATTATTCCTAACATGTGGTTGGATTGACGACCCGTTAATTATTAAATTCCTAACATTTCTGTGGCCGACCCCGGTACTTTTCACTATCTACCAATCTTGGTAGTATAATATTAGGAACGGGAGAAACAATATAAATATCTATCTTTCATCCCTAACAGTATCCCTCTCGATACAAATAGTTGGCAGATCTCCCGTTGATTGGTTTAGTGATGCCAGGAGGGGGCCAGTCAAATTTTGGTGCCTCTTCCGGGGATGTTAGTTTAAAGTTCTAGTAGTTAACTTGCATAGCATGTTAGTTTTGTAGTTAGGGTTATTTATATATATTTTTTTGTTAGTTTTTGTTGTTGAGCTTTCTTGCTAGTTTCAGGTTACTTCTAACCCTTTTGCTAGTATTGTTTTTAGTTGGCTACTGTTTTATTCCCGCTTTATGGTACACACACACGTACCACTAACTTGGGAGTTTTACATTATCCAACGGAATAGACAGGTGGAAGGCGACGAAGGAGGAGGAGATCTAGACCGGAAGTTCCACAAGAACCACTTTCAGTAGTTGTAGAGAGTGAAGAAATGGCGGAGGATAACCAAACTTTGAGGGAGTTGATGGCTCTCAACTTGGAGAATCAACCTCTTTGCATAGTCTCCCCACCCTTGTCACCCAATGGTACTTATGAACAAGAGAGCGACATGATCCAGTGTTTTCCCACGTCCATGGAATGGCTAGTGAAAATCCGAGCAAGCACTTGCTGGAGTTTTATATAGTTTGTACCAACATGAAGACGCCGGGAGTCTCAGAGGAAGACTACAATATTAGGTAGTTTGCCTTCTCACTTAGGGATACGACTAAAGATTGGTCGTACTACCTTCCACCTGGTTTCATCACCTTTTAAATGGACATGAAGCCTAGATTCCTCGAGAAATACTTCTCAGCTTCAAAGTCTGCGGGGTCAAAGAAACAGCTCTCCAATATCTCTCAGTTCGCTAATGAATCCCCTTACGAGTATTGGGAACGGTTAAAGAGGCTATTGGTAAGCTATCCATATCACCCCATTCAATGAGGGGAACATAGTTTACTATTTATTTGAAAGGTTGTGCGATGATGACATATGTGTGGTGAACGCTTCTTGGAACGGTTCAATCGCCAACAAGATTCCAAGGGAGGAAAATGCACTCTTCGAAGAGATGGCAAATGGTACAAGGCAGTTTGGTACAATATCAAGGGTGAAAATCGTGGAAGAGACATCCCATTCTCCCAAGTTAGAGGAGAAAGCCCAATCTCTTGCTTCCATGTTGAAATAGTTCATGAAACGGAGGGTTCAACAAGTGAAAGTGTGTAGCATTTGCAGCCTTAATAATCACACGGATGTTTGCCCGCAAGTGATGGAAGATTTGGAGGAAGTTAAGGCATTGGAACTCCTACGCGAACACCTTCAACCTGAGGTACCGCAATCAACTCAAATTTTTTTGTCACGGGGAGAACAAAGAACAAGGGTACAACCGAGGAGGAGAAGCTCCACCTTAACCCTATCTGAATGGAGAAGGGCCTCCCAACAAAAAGACCTCACTCTACATGTCGAATAAAAAATAAATCCTTGAAATAATCTCTCAATTGGCTAAGAAGCGAGATGTCTTCGCGGAGCGCACAAGGCCTGAGATTGAAAATCTTGAGACTAGGACATTTTCAAGAATCGAGAATCTTGAAATTCAAGTTGGATAACTTGCCACTTCGATGAGCCAACTTGAAGCCAAAGAGTCCAGAAATCTTCCTTCCCAGCCGGAGATCAATATAAGGAATGTGAGCATTTTGAAGCTAAGAAGTGGGAAGGAGGTGCTTGAGCCCGAGAAGGATATCTTACAAGAGGACCACTTGATGGTGGAGAGTAACAAAACCAACTTGGAGGAACATGAATTGGCTATGGAGGAGAATCCCATCAAGGAACTTCCAACACCTGAGGCAAGGGTGAACTTTCACCACCTTTCCTTTGGCACTTAGGGGAAGGACGAAGGTGGCAAGCAATGATGAGCACATCCATAAAATCTTCGAGAAGGTTAAGGTTAGCGTTCCACTCTTGGACTTTTGAGCATGTGACCTCTTATGCCAAATTCTTGAAAGTTTAATGCACTAAAAAAAGGAACAAACCACTTAAAAAGTTAGGAAAATTGAAAGTAGGGAGAGTTGCTACTCTAAATCATAGAAATTTGCCCAAGAAATTTGATGACCCCGACAAGTTTTCAATTCCTATTTCTTTAGGTGGTAAATTGGTGGAGAATTCAATGATTGATCCAGGATCCTATATTATTGTCATCCCCTCTTGAATTTATGAGAAGCTAGAAATAGGTGAACTTAAAGAAACTAGGGTAATTTTTCAAATGGCCAATCACTCCCAAGCTAGCCCTCGGGGTCTAGTAAAGGATGTGATAGTTTGAGTTGGCAATTTGGTGTTTCTGGCAGACTTCTATGTCCTTGATGTTGCACATGATGGTGGTACACTCTCAATTTTATTAGGGAGACCTTTTCTTAAAACATCAAGGACTAAGATTGATGTTCATTTGAGAACACTAACCTTACAGAATGACATGGATAGAGTGTGTTTTAATATTTTACAAGTCTAAGTATGATTCACCAAATCCCTGTCTTCAGTGTAAAGGCACAACTGTGTGTGAAGAAAATGCTCAACTTGATGACTCTTGCATGATGGATAATGGTGATTGCCTTGATGTGACTCCTAATGATAGTGATGAAAATAACATAGTTGATGACATTTTTTCATGACTATGAGAGTGAAGAAAGGGGCCCTACCTTGCACTTTAATTGTGATGATCATATCGATGAGACTCTCTCCTCGCATAATGTTAGTGATTATTTGTCTGTCTTAGATTATTTCTTTAAGCTCACTTTCATGTAGCAGTTTGTGGAATTTGGCAAGGACGTAAAACACCCTTGGCCACTTCCTAATCCTAAGGAAATGGTTAAGGATTCGGTATTGGCTATGAATGGATACCCACTCTTCTTCGCAAACAAAGCCCATAAAGGTAAGGATGATCCTTGTGGTTGCTGATTTACGAGGATGTCATCATGGGTGGAGTTGCCGATACATATTCTGAAGACCCAACAGTTGGTGCTTGCAATTGAAATTCGTGAAAAAGGAATAAACCCTAATGATGACAATACAGATACGTGATCTTTATTTCTTTGTTCTTAACATGTTTTTAGTATATATATTTTTTGCATGTTTTAGTGTGACAAAGGTTTTTGGAATGAAACTCTTGCTGATCGATAAATTTGAGTTCGAGTATCATTATTTTTTAATGAAAGGATATATGGTTTGTTAGGTGACAAAGTTCTTCAAAACAAATGGGGAAAATTTGAAAAAGGCACTATTCATGAAGGTGACACTGTGTCACACCCATTGAGCAAGAAGGTATCACGTGCTGATTTCTAGCACAAACCGTTCTGCTTGGAATGGCTCGTGCTGAGTTATGGCACAGGCTATGCCAGGTTACAGGAACGAGTGATGCCCTGTGTCAGGCTTCACGTGCTGCGATTTTTGAACCAAAAATTCAGATTTTTGAATTTTTGAATTTTGTACTAAAACATGTAACTTTTGGCTCATTAATTTAGGAAAACCTTTGCTTCCTTCAAGTGTTGATGTAAATAGTACAACAACACCTCCCTTAAGCATAAATAGAATGGTACTTTTGTCCTTTTATTTCTCTAATTTAAAAAATGCCATCTTTATCTTATTTGTAACTCTCTTTGAATCGCATTTTTAGCTGAAAATAATGATCCATAATACATTACCTCACCCATAGGATTTATTTAGCTCATCAAAATCCCTCAAAAACACTCACTCTCACTTCTCCTTTGTATATCATCAAAATTTGAGCCACTTTTCTAAAAAAATGGAATTTTTGCTTCTTCTTGTGTGGATTATTCTTCTCTTGGATTCAAATTTTCGATAATCCCTTGAGCTATATATTTATTTGCATTATTTAGCATAATGGCTATGTGATGAGGGGTTTTGTACTTGAAAATATTTTGAAGTGTTTCTGAGAAATCGTTGGGTTCTTTGATGATCTCGTGCTAAAATTAGTATGTGGGTGAGTGTATTGTCCTTACGCTTTGATGAATGTGATCTTTATCGATTGTGATGATTCAGGTGGGATGATTCTTGATTTCATGATATTCTTGATGGCATATGGTTGCATAACCTTGTGATAGATCTTAATGAATGCCTTTGGCTATCTTTGCATCACCATTTTTCTTGTTATGACAAGGATGGATCCAAAGAGGAAACTGACGAAAAAAGTGAACAACTTCCCAGGGTGACTAGGAGAAGAAATCAGCTAGGGTTGGGAGACAAGAGCCGAAAACTTCCCTTTCTTCTAACCTCGCGGTAGTCATTGATGAATTCATGGGTTTGACTAAAATTTTTGGGAGTCCAGCCCACAGGTGGAAGTACCTAAGATGCCTAAAGCGTACCCATCTTGGAAAAAACTTCGCTTGCGAGGAGACTTTGGAAGCTCTAGGCCAACTCGAGCCCATCACGTACTTGGTTAGTAGGATAGGTCTAGAGGGTTTCTTGGACAAGCACTCAAAGACCTATATTCGATGGACTTTAAAATTCTTGGCAACTTTGGACAAATGAAGGACGGTGAGGGGAGGAGACTCATCCGATTCCACTTGGAAGACACCAAGTACACTATGTCACATTGGAAAATTGCCAAAGCATTTAGGTGGAAGTACGTGAAGGAAATTACAAGGACTTACCTATAAGGCCTTCCATTATTATTGAGTAATTTTTGGAGAATCCTTTGGGCATGGAGAGGAAGAATATTGGCAAGAGCATGGAAATTTTCCACCCAACATTGCATTACATTAGGCAATCGTTAGCCATGGGAGTGTTCTCTCATGGGAAGATCTCCCATTGTCCGGGGGTCAGATGTCAAGTTTTTTGGGCGATGACTACGGAGGGGAATTTTTACCCCAACATGTTGCGCCTTTCTTGGATGAATGCCTTGCAATGGGAAACAAGGTGGAAATATTTCTACGGGAGGCATGGTTGGACTTCTAGCCTAACACTTGGGTCATCCGGTTCATTCTTCATTTGCAGTGGTGAATTTAGTCGTTATGGGACACGGTACACTATAGACAAGCTGGAAAAGTAGGTATGGTGGCCACCATGACTTAAGATGATTGCTTCGTATGGCTATATGGTGGATCCTTGGTGTTCATTTTCGAATTCTCCCCAGCCAGAGAGTATAGCTTTACACTAGAATATGGTACATTTTTCACCAATTTACAACTTTAAGAAATGGGAATTGAAAAAATCCTGGGGTAACCACATTTATTCGGCAAATTTCTATGAAATAGAGTAGAAACTCCCCATACTTTAAATTTTCTTAACTTCCAAAGTGGTTTGTTCCTCTTTTTAGTGCAAACAACTTTCAAGACTTTAACATATAAAGGTACATGATCAATTAAGTCCATGAGTAAAACACTAACCTCGACATCTCAAAGATTTTTCAGATGTTCTCATCATTGGTTGTCACCTTCGACCTTCCCCTAAGTAAACTAGGGAAAGGTGGCAGAAGATTCAACCTCGCCTTTAGTGTTTGAAGCTTCTTGACGGATTCCTCCACAACCAATCCTTGCTCCTCTGACTTGGTTTTGTTGATCTCCACGACCAAATCGTCCTCTCGTAAGATCTCCTTCTCGGGCTTACGCACCTCCTTCCCACTTCCTAGTTTCAAAGCGCTCACCTTTCTCGGATTGATCTCTAGTTAGGAAAGTATCTTTCTGGACTCTTTGGCTTCAAGTTGGCTCACCGAGCTAGCAAGTTGACTAACTAGAAACTCAAGATTCCTGATGTTTGAAAATGCCATAGTCCCGAGATCTTCAATCTCTTGCCTTGTACGCTCTGCGAAGACATCATGCTTCTTAGCCAATTGAGAGATTTCTTCAAGGTTTTTGTGAGGTCTTCGCCGCACCTCTCAAATATACAACTTGTAATCCCTAATGCTTATTAAATAGAAATAAGTACACAGTGGCAAGTCGGGGTCTTCCATAAACAAGAAGAATTTTCTAATGGTTTTCATATATAAAGGGGAATACTACACTAGATATAGAGATATACATGTATATAAAAGAATGTAAAGAGGGGGGGTTGGTTTTTCTAAGTTACAAAATTAAAGACACACTTACAAGCAAGGAATGTAAATATAGTAAATAAGCAAAAAACTACTTAGAAGAGATTAAACACAAGTTACGGGACCTTCGGCGCAATTGATTTTCACTTCCAAGCCTCTTATCTTTCCTTGAACATACAATCTATTCAATACTTTTACTAGTTGTGAGGATATATCTTCTATCTTTCTTTGTTAGTAGTTTTTAGGAGTAAATTTGACATTTCTTGCTAAACCTCACTAAAGACTCCTTTAGTTGATCAATGCCTAAAAGTTTCCCATTAAGGGTATTAAGTACGAAGAATCAACAAGTTTGATAATACTTATAAACACTACACCGTGTATAAGCATTGGACCAATTCATAAATTTATACAAGATTTGTCAAGAACGTTCAACGTATAAACATCTCCTATTAGCCACACAAAACGAACATGACAAAGAATTCATCATTATCACATTGATCTAGCATTTATCAAATCATTCACCATATTAAAAGCTCTAAATCATACTCTTGGATTCCATATCAAACGAGAGGAAAATTAGCTACTTTCTCCTGACCCTAACAAGCAATAATACAAGCATTTCATATACTTAAACTTCCTACACAATTAGTGTATTCAACAACAAAATTCAAAGCACAATAAATACACAATAGTAAAGAATAAATAGCTCGCATATTGTTCTCAAGACATGGGCTTGGAAACCTTAATCAATTGCTCCCAAGACTAATTTTAGCTACTAGATTCATTCTAAAAATCAATAGCAATTCAAACATAAAATCAAGATGAAACAAAGATGAAAATGGTAGAAAATGAGGTTTTTAGAGCTGCAAGTTGGGGGGGAGCTCTCCTAAAAGAAAATAAAAATGTTCTACTTATAGTACCAGAAAAAGGATAAGGGGTTTTTACCACCTGTTCGTCGCTACTCGTGCCGGGTGACCAGTATCAGAATTTTGATTTTTTCTTCTTCTTTTTCTAGTTTCTAACTTTATCTCAACTTTACTACTCTTCAAGTGTTCAAGTATTCAAAAGATGAACTAAATGGTCTTCAACGATCTTTGGTTTTCAAGTCTCGATGTTTTTGCTCCGCCACACAAAATCCATTAGGAAAGTCATAAAAGCGTACAAGCTGCTCTTAGCTCTCCAAAGTGAATTTCAAGGTAAAACACATGATCTAGATAACAAAAGAGCACAAAGATGAATAAATTCCCAAAATATGCAAATAAAATGGACACATCAAACCTCCCTACACTTGAACCATACTCGTCCTCAAGTAAGAAAAGATTTAAGCAAGAAAAGAAATTCATGCATCTCTACCCTAATATTAATATTCCCCCCAATCAAAACCTCATAAAAATTCTCAATATTATAAGTCTTAAAATCAAGCTCAAATAAGAATCAACACACAACCCCATTCCTAATTCTACCTAATCATACCTATCAATTCACTAATTCCCATGAAAAATCTTAAACTCTCTAATTGATAATCCCAAAATCCAATGGTATCAAGTGAAGTTAAAACTATGTCAAATGTTCAAATAAAACTTCACTATATACCAGTATATCAACCAAAAAATAAATTTTACCAATAATCAAGAATTTCATACCTTGCTTCGTTTTCCCCGCTAAGTTACCCAAGCCCAAGAAGGCCCATGATGTTGGGCTACCCAATCTATCCATGTGTCAATCAGATCCTTATGACTCCAACGCTACCAAATGAGTATATTGTAGCATATAAATTATTCTTTCTTTCTCTTTCTCTCATTTTATTAGGAGCTCTTTCGGGTTTTCATCCTAGCCACACATCATGTTTCCTTGGCTCACATATCACCCGAACATTTAGATTCCCATTTTTTCCTAGACCGCCCCTTCAAGTTTTTGACTTATCCGGGCCCCCAATGTTGCCTAAATTTCCCTCTCAAATTTTCAACTTAGCTGGTTTTTTTTGTTTTTTTTCATTTTATTTTTTTTCTTCAAAATTTTCCCATCAAAAATAGTAAAAATAAATCCTAATATCCAAACTAATGAAGAAAAACATCCCAAAACCCAAAATAATATCAAAACTAATGAAGAAACACATTCCAGAAGCCAAAAATATCCAAGAAAAGGAATATCCAAAAACAAAATCATCCAATAGAAATGAAGTCTAGAGATAATTCTCCTCCCCACACTTAAAACTCTACATCGCCCTAAATAAAGATAATATAGGGCATATATGGTACAAATAACAATGGAAGGAATAAACTCACAAAAGTGCCACTGGGCTCAATCACTGCTGCGATGAACCACCATCTCCATAGTGGTGCTGATAATGAGCTACCCACTCCTAATTCCTCTGATGCCCTGCCTGTGCCTTACTACTCCGGAATCTAGGCTTGGGGTGTCACAAAAATTTTCCTATAAGTCCCTGACTCTGGATGAGAACAAATCAATCTACTCTCCATATATAAAATGTTTCGCGACATATACTTGTTTTGGTCGTATATCATGTTGTGCAGTCACACACAGAAATATGGAGGTGGCTACTGGGACTGGCTATAGTGGCTGCCCTCATATGCTGGCTTAGTGTTAGATAGGGGTGGAGAGTTTTGTGAACCTTGTGGTGAGTGTGGGGCGAATGCTAGTGCACCCTTCTCTACCTCGACTGCTGAAACTCTTTCTGGCACTACACATCTGCGTCGATGGATAAGTCCTCCACTGGTGTGTCAGGCTCCAACCTGGTCCTCTGAAAGTGGGAAAGCCTCATAAAAGTGAACCCGCATTTTCGTAGAGCCAGTGGTACACCCCGGGGACAAATGTGTAGTCAATGAAGTGGTAGTTCTTGATCCTTGCTTCAGAGATGAGGTATGAAGAACCCTTTTCCACCTGGGGAAACCATCAGGAGAGACAAGACTGAGGTACTCCGCTAGGAGAATGATCATTCCTCCCACAAAAATTTCCCCTTTCGACTTCTTAGCTACACTAACTACTCTAGTCATCCAGAACTTGACCCATCTCCCACAGCCTGTCCCCTCACTTATCAGCTGCCACAAGAAACTGACCTCCTCATTGGACACGTTTGTAAACTCCGCTAGAAAAAATAATGTGCCATCCAAGAATCTGTGAACAAACCTGAAAGCTGGATTGATGATAGTATAATTCTTATCCCTCGGGTGTCTCACCCTCTTGGTGATGGTGTACTAAAACAGGGTATCCTCCATGATATCACACTTCTTGGCCTGCAGGTCCAATCTGGCCATGACTGCCGTAGTTTCCCACCAAAGGCTGCCTCAAGCTGTGTTACTGTCATCTCCCGAGAGGCATCATCCGGGTGAAAATGTATCTCTCGCTCGGCTCACCATTCCTCATACTGCACAAATACACTATAGAGAGGAACTCCAAAGTGTATCACTTACAGGTGGAGGCACTCTTATCTATAAATCCCTCAAGTACCCCTTTGGAGAGGAGAGAACAGACTAGCTGGCTCAATCCTAGAGCATCTAATGCTTCCCCATCAATGAAGGTGGTATTTTTTATCCTGTGAGAGGCTAAAATGTCCCACCTCTCCGCATAGTCCCCAGTGATCCAGTTCAAACCCATGAATCGATCTGGTAGTAGTGGTGCTGGCTAGGGAGCCGGGGTGGGGGCGGAAGGACCCGTCTTCTGAGGAACTCTTGTCCTTTATTCGAAAGGCATGGTTATCAAAACAGGAAATAATGTCAAACACAAAAGGATATAAATTATAGAACTTGTAACTTCACCCTGGAAATTATCTCACAAACATCCAAATACCATTATAAATTTTTAGCAATTACAGTTACAATGATGTAGTTAATATACGACCCTCAACGCAAGTAACTATAAGGGTGCTAGGATGAGTGTATGGTGTTAAATGTAAACAACAATGTCATCCATTTCTATATAGATCAATAATACACTCATGTCCTATTCCATGAAGACATATGAAACATGCCCCTTTTCCACAATTTATGAATATTCTTAACTCAGTGATACACTCATTTAAATATATACACGTTGATGAATTTATTTACTCAACCCTTCAAAAAAGAAGAAGTGAGATCATCACATGGCTTACTCATCAACCATGTTAGTCACTTAAGTACAAATATATATGTGTGTGTATGTGTCATTAAGCTTAACCATTGTCAAAATAAATAAAAATTCAAAACATAGGCTCAACTTAGAACATATTTCCATTATTCTCATACTTAAAATGAAACTATGGAATCAATCAATACCAGAGTGGAAGTTAATCATACTGATTAGTGCATGCAAAATTACCCATACTTTATAAACACATGATTCCCTAATTTACATACAAATTACAATGTAAGCACAAGGAAAGTGAGAAATAAGACCAACAATGAGTGCAAGAGGGTGAAAAATCAAAGTCCGCAACAACATATAGCCCTAATCAATCAAAATCCAAAAAATCCCCAAAAACTAGAGTTTGGATTTTCTCTGAAATTCGGTTAAATTTGTTGTTAGATGGATGGAATTGTGAAGTAGAGGGACTTGGGTTATTTATTTTGGTAAGAAACGAGTAGATTTGTGGCCGGAGTGGTGGATTAGAGGTGAGGCATGGTGGAGGACGGCGAAGGAAAGGAGAAGAGTGAGGGAGGGAATCTGGTTCTGCCCATTTTTTTAATAAGCCAATCTTGGCCTGCATCACGAGTTGCTAATGAAGGGTCGCGAGTCACAGCGTGGAAGTCAAGGGTTCAAATGGTGAAACCCGGACATTCGCAATTTGTAAAATATGGGGACTGAAACTTCAAAAAAATAGAACTCATGTGATTCAGTCGCGATGTGCGAAGAGTTAGTTGCGAGTACAAAACATTATCGTGATGTGCGACATTCTATTTGCGAGTTGCGAATTTTAGGGTCTATAAGTTGAGATCTTTTTGAAACCTCCCTGATTTGGTCGCTACTCACAAAAATGGGAACCAAAAGTTTACAATTTTTTAACTTCCCTGTAATTGTGTCGCGATATGGGATAGATTTGTCTCGACGTGGGAATCAAATGGTCACGACTCTTGAACTAACATTCGTGACTCACGAATTCTGGGGCTAAAATTTCACATTCTCAAAATTTTGTTTTGACTGACTCGTGAAGTCTATGTCGTGAGTCACGAATATGAAGGACTAGGAAGGGTACAAATCCACTGTTTGTCGCGACTCGTGACATATGTGTCGTGAATCGCGATGAGGAAGCCTTTCTAGTACATAGAAAAGTTCTACTGTTACCCAACTTTCAAGCTATCATTCCATCTTCTAAGTTTCCTTTCCTTCATCCGTCCAGCCCTTGCTATCACATTTCTACAAAATCATGGACAAACACACCCATGAAAAGAACACGAGAAAATAATGAAATTAACGAGAAAAACTTAAATTGAAACAATGTTATCAAAAATTCTAGAGTGATGATCTGGACGATCAAACCCAATTTTATTTAATGTGGTCGGCATGACTTACCTCCCTTCTTCGACTTATTCACAAATCGGATCAAGAAGATCAACATCTTCTCTTTTTTTCGGCACAAAAATTTCGTGGTAAAGTTTCAAACATTGTCCATTTACCTTAAAAGAGTTAAAATTAGCTCGATATAAGATTTCTACTGCACCATGCAGGAAAACCTATACCACTTCAAAAGGACCAATCCACCTCGACCTCAATTTACCGGGAAATAGGCAAAAGGCGGGATTGATATGAGAGGATCACTTATTGATTACCTAAGTCAAACTCCTTCCTATTGATTATCTTTTCATGCAAAGCCTTTATCTTCTCCTTGTAGATTTCAGAATTCTCATAGGACTCTCTTCTTATCTCCTCCAATTCTTGCAATTGCAGCTTCCTATGCAAATCGGCCTCATCTATATCAAGGTCGAAGCGTTGTTCTCTATTTCCCCCGGTAAATGGCATGGATTTTCGAAGATCAACCGATATGGTGACATACAAATTGGTGTCTTACAGGCTATCTTATATTCCCACAATACATCATTCAACCGAGAACTCCAATTCTTCCATTAGGGTTAACCATTTTTTAAAGAATGGACTTGATTTCCCTGTTGGAAACTTTGGCTTGGCCATTGGTTAGAGGTGATAGGCAAGAAATATCTTGTGTGTGATGCCATACTTCTTCAAAAGTGCCTCTACTGCCCGATTGAAAAAATTGGTGTCACTGTCACTAATTATGGCTCGAGGGACCCTAAACCTTGAGAGGTGTTATCTTTCTAGAAATATGCAACCATTTTAGAATCATCAGTCCTAGTGGGTTTTGCTTCAACCCAAATTAACACATAATCAATGGAAATAAGAATACATGTAAAGCCAAAATAGTTAGGTAAAAGTCCCATAAAGTCAATGCCCCAAACATCAAAGATTTCACAATACAATATAGGATTTTGAGGTATCTCATTCCTATAGGAAATATTTCCTACTCTCTGACATTCATCACAAGCTTGGCAAAAAGTGTATGCATATTTATTTAACGTAGGCCAATAAAAACCACTTTCTAAAATTTCCTAGCAGTCATCTTTTCTCCAAAATGACTGCCACATGCATACAAATGACAAAAAGAAAGAATTTAATGCACTTCATTGTCGGGGATACATCTCTTAACAACTTGGTAAACACAATGTTTCCACAAAGACGGATCATCCTACACATAATACTTATCAACACTACTTAGCTTATCTTTTTGAGCCTTTGTACAATGAGGAGGAAATTTAGAGAAAACAAGAAAATTCACAATGTAAGCATACCACGGTTGGAAGTTCCCAATAGCAAACAAATTATCATTGGGGAACTCCTCACATATATGTTCTATCACTGGTGACATTGCCTCAACCTTTTGGTATGGAATCAACTCGATCAAATGATCGGCTACAAGGTTCTGCATACCCTTCTTATCTTGGGCCTCCAAGTTAAACTCGCTCGAAAGCAAAATCCATCTAATAAATCTTGGGTTGGCCTCTTTCTTTATCATAAAGTGGCGAAGCACTACATGGTCAGTGTACACAATAACTTTAGTACCAAGCAAATGAGATTAAAACTTTTCTAAAGACAATAAAACTGTAAGAAATTCTTTTTCCGTGGTGGATTAGTTCCTTTGGGCCTCGTTAAGATTCATTGATACATAGTAAATGGCATGAGTTAGTCTCTCCATTCTTTGACCAAATACTGCTTTGACGGTGTAATTACTTGCGTAACACATGATTAAAAGGACATGGATTAATATAGGGGTTGTATGATAGGGGCTGAGACGAACCTTTCCTTCAATAAATTGACGGCCCCTTTACAACCCTCATCCACTTTTGCAATAACTTGCACAAAGAAGATGCAATCTTAGAAAAATCCTTGATGAACCGGCTATAAAATCTTGCATGACAGAGAAAAGAGCCCACTTCATTCACATTAGTGGGATAAGCCAAAGTTTGAATTATGTCTATATTTTCCTTGTATACCTCAATACCCTTAGAGGAGACAATATGGCCTAAGACAATGCTTTTTCCAACCATAAAATAACATTTCTCGGAATGTAACACAAGATTAGTATCAATGCAACATTTAAGAACTTGTGCTAAATTTGGTAAACAATTTTCCAAATAATTACCATGAATATTGAAATCCACCATGAATACTTCAACAAAATTTTCAACAAATTTTGAGACTGCTTACCATACACCTTTGGAAAGTAGTGGGGGCATTACATAGCCTAAAAGGCATACACCGGTAAGCAAACCTAGCAAAGGGGCACGTGAATGTGGTTTTCTCTTAATCCTCCGGAGCTATGGCCAATTGAAAATACCCTAAGTACCCATCCAAGAAGAAATAATATGGATGACTCGCAAGCCACTCGAGCATTTGATCAATGAATGGTAACGGGAAGTGATCCTTTTGGGTTATCAAATTTAGCCTCCGGTAGTCAATGGAAACTTGCCACCTATTTTTGAACACTAGTGGGAACTATTTATCCTTTCTCATTCTTAACTACCATCGCCCCACTCTTCTTTGGCACCACTTGATTTGGGCTCACCCATTTTACCTCGAAGATCAAACAAATCAATTCCACTTGAAGTAATTTGAAGAACTCCCCCTTCACCACCTCCATCATATGTGGATTTAAATGAAGGTGGGGTTGTCGCACGGGTTTTGCATCATATTCTAACAATATTTGGTACATGCAAGTGGATAGACTTATGCCCCTAATGTCGGAAATAGTTCAGCCAATTATTTCCTTGTTTTCCAGCTACACCACCATTAACTTTTCCTCTTGCTCTTGGGTGAGCTTACTTGAAATGATGAACGGGAGTGTTTCTCCTTCCCTAAGAAATGAAAACTTGAGGTCACATGGTAATGGTTTAAGTATAATTACCGAGCCTTTCACCATTGATGGAAAATTATAGTTTCATAGACCCCTCTAAGGGTAGAGGAAGAGGGTTCAAACTCATCATTTGAAGCTCATTCATGTCCTCAAAGCTTTCCTTGAAGTAAGGACACACATTGTATACATCTTGGCTATCACATTCTAAAGCAACTAACAAGGAATCATTACCACTTAATTCAAAACATCTTTCATAAAATCATCAAAAACATCTAAATCATGGAAAGAATATTCTTCGTTAGGATAATTCATAGAGTCATTTATGTTAAACTT
>JAULKJ010131603.1:0-15022 GCA_032355405.1 Rubia balearica | reverse complement strand
GTTTTTGCTATTCTGAATCGGGAGAAAGAGTTGGAGAAGAAAGAGAAAAGTGATGAGTATTTATAGTACAAAAATCCTGAAAAGTAAGTTTGGGCAGATGGGCGTCGCGATGGATGTGTCGGCCAGAGTACTATGCCCTCAAGTGACTTATTCTCTTTGGTCTTCATGTAGTTTTCTCCTCTTCCTTCCTTCGGGTCTTCAAAAGTCTTCAAGGTCTTCAAATTTTCAACAATTACATTGTCTCACGGAATCCTTATTACAAGTGACAAAAGTGATATAGTCGCTTTTAACTCTAGTAATAGAATTTCAAGGTAAAATAGAGTATACAAAGCATAAAAGGCCACCAAAATGAGTACTAAAGATCCCAAAATAACTATATAAAACAGACACACCAATAAGCGGAAAACAAATGCCATAGTCAATGGAAAAAGGTTAGTACAGCAATGCAAATGTATAGGGTTATTGAAATGTACATATTATTTCACATTTACATGTCACTTGATAACATAAATGACAATAGGATACCTTAACTAATTGGATTAAGTTTGAGTGGGACAAACTCACATATGAAAGTATCATTGTCACTGATTTTGTACACAAAGAAAATTTCATTCCACCTACCTCGGTAGAACAAATGACTATTTTACCACCTAGAAAGGGATGTATCCCACTCCCTCATGTCTAGATTGAAAATTATTGAAATTTCAATTTCTAAAAATGTATAAATTTCTAAGTATGTGTGAAATATTTGAAAAGAAAAAATATATATATGTGGGAGCATGTTTAGTATTTAGACAACTTTTTTACTTTATTTTCTCTTTACCTAGTTTGGAAACATAATGAAAACAAAACAATTTTCTGTACAATGTCAACTAAAATATGTAGATTAGTACAGTCATTCTAAATCTAATGCTAAAATGAAAATGTACCTAATACTTGCCCAACGTAGCCCTTTAAAATATAGATTCAAATTTTACCAAGGTTTTTGTTTAAGGACTTAAAATTAGAATAAAACATTAAGAATTAAAGGAAAAAATATAGAATAAATAAAATAAAAATTAATAACCACCACAAACACATATCGGAAGAAAGAAAAGAACGAAAATTTGGCTGACTCTTATGGTGGAACTTTTGGTGGCCCGTAAACTTTAGTTATTGCACGATACCGGGATCTGTTACCTACTGCCAGATCCTGACGCACATGAAAGTCTTTGATGGCTCATGCCTATCAACCACATTATTGTTGAACTTTTACCTCAATAAAACCTTTAGATTTTTTAGCGTTAATTCCAAAACTTTCAATAATGTTGCTTCCCAGAATTCACTGGTGGATGTCATAGTATATATGATAAAGTTTGACTGATTGTGGCAAATATCACGTATATCTACCCCATATAGATTAGGACTAGTCTAATAAATTTCTTCACTCAAACCCTCATTTCTGTTGCCTTTCTCACACTCAAACGTGTTGCGCTATGAGGTGTCGTCCAAAACCTGCCACGCCGTGCAATATCTATGCAAACTCTATCGCAGATTACTTGGATTCAATCTCCCTAATGGATTCATGTTTGGAGCAATGTAGAAAGGGAAGAGGGATTACTACGGATCAGCGTAGGTTGGAGATAAACTGTTTGGATGGGTTACAAAGGGAGATTACTATAAATTGGGGTGATTTTGCAACTTTTGACATGTGTGCACATTGGGTGCAAAAGAAACATCTAAAAATTTCTTTAAATGCACAAGTAGATGAGTTGACTTATTTCCACGTATTGTATGCATTTGTTTCTGCGATCTTGCCTTCGTTATATTCTTCGGCATTTTCATCATTCCATTCTAAGACATCCCTTTTAATTTCTTCATACGTTTTACCCCAATCCCAACTTTCTTTCTTTTTCAATATCAAATCTTTACTAACAATGATATTTTTTGAAATCGGATCATATAGTCTCCATGCCTTGGACTCATCACTGACTCCTAGAAACACGTATTTCCTACTTTTGTCACCAGCTTACTCATTTTTTGATCAGGTACGAAAACATATGTTATACATCCAAAAATTCAAAAATACCTCACCTCAAGCTTCTCACCACCCACACCTCCTCAGGAGTCTTATCTTCCTCTACTACCATATGACATCTATTCTGAATGTGTACACACCATCTTACATCCTCGAGCTAGAAATCCTTGATATTCTATAGATCTTTCTTTCCTATTATGCTTATGAACATTTTGATGGCTTGTTCTTTAAATTATTGAAAATTGAATTATTGTTGCACCATGCTGGCATAAACCTTAGGCTAATTTCATGTTGGCGTATTTATTAATGTTCCAGGGGTAGTAAACCTAGATGTAATAGGGGTAGCGATATTTAGGGACAGTATTGTGTTTGGATGTGGGTCTCCGAGTTAACCTGACTATGACCGTACACTAGTCTAAGCTGGAATTTAAGCCTGAAGGGTTGCTGACGGATATAACGTAGTAGCAAAATAGGGTTAGCTTACTTCGTAACCTTAGAGTAAAAATTATGGTCCCTATTTGTTTTCCTCTGTAGGCCTATGGAGAAGCATTTGTAGTGGGATTCCCGGGATGTAATCGTATGAGGGACAATCATGTCTCCATAGAAGGTATGGTCGTTGTTGCACTATCTTAATTACGGAGGCGGTGATGGAAGAATTTATGTTGTGGTAGCCAATGCCCAAATTGCAAATGGATTACAAAAGATTTTGAAAAACAACACAACAGAGCCTTTAACAATTAACCTCCATTAGACCAACAATGTACCTTGGCAATATTAGTAGATTTTCCAACTCCATTAACCCCAATCATTATCACATAGCCCTTTGAAGAAATAGTATACCAAGTCCCCTCCTTGAACGGATGATATTGACAGTTGGCTAATAACCTTTTCAGATGAGCCAAATGATAGTGCCAACATTAGAGAGATGTCTGCTTAGTGTGATATGTAGCAGGGAAATGAACAAAGGATGACATTGGGGAAGGAAAGGCGATAGAGGTCGCTCACAATTGTTCTCTTTAGAAGGATCTCACCCTGTAAATTCTTAACAAGTCAATGGTCTGAGTTAAGTTCAACAAACACATTTTCGTCATGAGTAAATTTAGTCACATTAAGTAGAAACTTGGTAATAATAAGAAAAATAGGACATTATATAATTCTAAAGGTATAGTATCATGCTCAACATTAAGAATCAAATTGCCAAAATGAGTAATCATAAGAGAAGTACCATCCCCAACCATGAGTTTTTCATTACCAGCATAGGTATTTCGGAGAGTGAGGTTACTTCTCTGCCCGTCACCACCATCAATAACCCTAAAACCTAGCTCCTTCCGCAGTTGCCACCTTCTCCAATAACCCTAAACCCTAGCTCCTCCTTTTCCCACCTCTGTAATTAGTCCAAAGCCGCACAGCCCCCAACGACGATCAACCCCCACAACTCATCACTAATAGCCCTAGCCTTAGCCCCTCCTAGAGTAAAAACATTGTGTACTTCCTCTAATTTACCATGCTAAAAGAATGGCATAACTCTTTCAAATAGACTGGTGAAAGTGTAAGGATGCAAAGTACACCATGGTTTGCTTACACTGTGAAGATGTTTCTGGAAGAACATTATCAGATTGGTTGTTCAGTATGTTAGCCCTAGCTTGATCCATTGTATCATCAATTTTATTTCAAGAGAGTACAAAACCATCCCTTATAAAATGGTATTATCTCATGTCAATTGTCTTGTTGGCTAAGCTTTTTGAGGTCTTGAGCTCGCACCAGCTCAATTTCCAAACTCGCAAGCTCGGTATGCTCTCGAGGTCTACTCTAATACCTGCATTGTACAATATAATCCTCTGACTTTTCTTCTTCTCATTTCAGGGGAATATATAGCTCAGCAAGTTTATGTTTGCAATTCCAATGAATTAGTCGATGCTCTGGAGTTTCTCGACTGTCATAGCAGCTCATACATTTGTCATTGTGATTCAACTGAAACTGTCACTTCAAAATCAAATAATGTTTCCCTGAAGAAAAAAAGATGGGAAGTTTTTCAACAAGAAAAAAGGGATAATTTTTAAATCATCCGTAGCTAGCTTAAAAACAAAAAGAAGAAAACTAGTCTGGACATATATCATGCACAACACAGACAAATGTTAGCAATTTTATCTTTCCTATACTACATTTTACATCACATAGCTAGCTGTAAATCACTTTTTTTCTGATAAAACAAAGAAAAAAGAAAAAATAAGAAAACAAGTCTAGACACATTTCATTCACAGCACAGACACTGCACGAAACAAGCACAATCAATCCATTTTCCAAAAGTAGAATTTTTGTTTCATTTAATAAAAATAAAAGAAAAAATAAATGAGAAGGAGGGAGAAACTAGAGAACGAGATCGATTAAGGATTTTCAGTGTTTGTAAAATATCTATTGCATATATTAAGGGAGACCATTTTTTGCCATATGTCCTTCACACCTAATTTTTGTCAGGTGTCACTCACACAAATTTCTATGCCAGCTTTAAAAATTAATTCAAAATGTAATTTTTTGAAAAAGTTAATCTCCAATTTCAAATGCAAGCTTCTTCCCCCATAATTTTCAATAATTTTAAAATACTTCAATGTTTTCAATTGATGATTATTTATATTACCTAATTTATGAGGATGCACATTCTTTCATAATACTTATTTTTAAATTTGATACATTTTGTATTTTGATTTATCCTTTTGATATTGTAAAATTTCATTTCATGAAAATAGGTGAATCATTTTAATTTTTTTATCTCTCCGTAATTGATTATCTCCAAGCAATTTAATTTTTCTAGAAAAATATTTAAATACACTATGTTAAACATGTAAAATAGTAGATTGAGTAAATTTGTTTGTTTATGTAAGTGTTTCTAATATAGAAAATATAGCAATATAGAAATATTTATTATAAATTATATATTTTTTATTGAGAGATTTTACATGTAAATACTTTCATTTGTTTATTTAATACTCTATAAATTTTATTTGCAATTTTTATTACACGAATTTATTTAATTTTTGTCAATTAACCTTTGGAAATTAATTGTTTTAGTACATATCAATATGTAATTTAAAACTTGATTCATTAAGCTATATTATAATATGTTTTATTTCTAAAATTAAATTTTAGTTAATTTTTATAATTAATTATTATAAAATATTGATATTTTAATACTATATAACTTTTATTTATGTCTCTAACATGATGAATTTATATTTTCTGGATTGGCTATAAAACTTCATATTTTTGTAAGTTTCTACTTTAATCAATTAATCATGAATTATTAACGATACTCCTAATTAATGTTTTTAGATCTAACGCTTACATGGTTCAATTTAAGACTAAGGAAGCCTACATAAAAAAGATTGGATAGATGTTTAAGTTCAGCTGACTGGATGAAAATTTTCCCCAATTCTTCCATTTAGATTCTAAATAGACAGAATCCGATCAAGCTACTATGTTTTTATCTATGGCTTGCTCTGCACCATTAATTCCTAAACCCTTCAGGTTTATTAATGCTTGGTATAATAGAGCTGATTTTAATCCTCTAATAAAATCAAATTGGGGAAATCCCAATACCCCAAATAGGTATGCTAGGTTTTTATCTCAAATTAGTTAGGCTAAAAAAGGTTATTAAAACATGGAATAAGTTAACCTTTGAAAATATTGAAACAAACGTTGATAATGCAGAGGAGAGTCTTAGACTTGCTGAAATCCAGTATGATCATTATCATACTGAGCTTACTTTAATTGAGCTTAACAAATATAGGGCACACTTAATAAGAGCCTTAAAAGAACAGAATATTTTTGGAAACAGAAATCTAAGGTTAAATGGTTAGCTCAAGGGGATGGTAACACAAAATATTTTCATAACACAATTAAGGAAAGAAAGAGTAGACAATAGATCACAAAAATTAAGAACCCTCAAGGGGTTTGGTTATATAATATTGATCAAATTGAACATGAAGCTGTTAACTTCTATAAAAGGTTACTAAGTGAAGATCCTAATCCATTAGCAGGACAGTCTTATTCTAGTTTTCTAGGACAAATTCCCAGGCTTATTAATTCTGAAGTCAATAGGAAATTATTTCAATCTATTTGTATGGAAGAACTGAAACTGATTGTTTTCAGTTTGAAAAAGAACATCAACCCAGGACCAGATGGTTTTACTGCTAGTTTTTTTTATTAAATCCCGTGATATCATTTCATAGTCTCTTCTAATAGCAATAAATGATTTTTTATTTTCTTCTATTATTCCAAATGGAATTAGTAGTACTTGGATAACTATCATTACGAAAAACCTGCACCCTCCTCTTTTAATGACTTTAGACCTATCTTATTATCTAAATTCACTAATACAATCTTTTCTAAACTCGTTACAGAGAGGATTAGGCCACTCATGAATAAATTGATTTCCCCTAATCAATATTCCTTTTTAAATAATAAGGATTTCTCAGATAATGTCATTTTCCTTCAAGAGATGGTAAAATTTCTATACATATAGATTACCAAATTGTATCATCAAAATTGACTTAATTAAAGCTTTTGATGGAGTTAGTTGGAGTTTTCTGAATGCAATTCTCCTTGCTTTTGGTTTTCATGGACAATTTTTACATATAGTCTTTAAGAACATCTCAAATGCTTCATTTTCTGTTTTAATCAATTGGAAACCTATAGGTTTTTCAAATCAACAAGAGGTATCAAACAAGGTGACCCTCTCTCTCTCTCTCTTTTTCCCTTTAAAATATTTACTGAATATTTTACAAGAGCACTGATTTTCATTTTCCATGAAAAGGATTGATTACTATCAATTACCTCCTAATTCCACCCCCATCTCACATCTTAGCTATGCTGATGATACTATCATTTTATTTAATTACACTAAGAAGAACTTTGTTCAAATGAAAGTTTTTTTGGAAGTGTTTGAATAAACAAGTGGCCAGAAAATAAATTATGAGAAATCTGTGTTTTTAAGAAAACATGCCACTACAGCTAAAATTAATCAAACCAAGCCAATATTTTGATTGAAAGTGGTTTCATGGCCTATCAAATATCTGGGGGTATTTATATTTAAAGGTAGAAAAAAAATGTATACTTTAGACCTATCCGTGAACAAATAGACAGTATGATTCTAAATTCAAAAAAAATAAGTGGCTATCTGTAGAGGGTAAATTACTTTAATTAATTCCTGCCTTTATTCTTTACCCCAGCATATTTGGTCTGTACTAAAACCTATCTCTTACGCAGTCAAAAAGATTGAGAGGAAACTGTCTAACTTTTTTTGGGGACAGATTGATCAAAAACCAAAAACACACTGGAAAAAATGGTCTACGCTCTGTGATCCAACCTCCCAAAATGGAATAGGTTTCAAATCTTTAAACTCTATAATTCAGGCTTGTAGTCTTAAACTATGGTGGAAATTCCAGTTACCTAGTACTCTTTGGGCCAAGTTTATCTGGTCTCTAGCTGATTCAAATAGGAAAAGTTCTAATCGGAAAAGGATTAACGAAGTTAATTATGTTGCTGAGAGTTTTTCTAGGGTCTGGTTTTCAAACTAGACGGATACAGGTTCTATAAAAGATCAAACTGGTAATCAAGAATTCCTTTTGAATCTGCTACCATCTCACTTTACTGTAGCAAATTTTATTGAAAATAAACATATGTTGCAACCACATTTGAAACCATTTATCACACCTGATACTTCTATTTTCTTACAGGGTGCTACCATTCACATGCATAGAGAGGATAGATTGATCTGGAAACCAGGATCAACGGGGGACTTTGACTTCAAATCTGCATACCGGAATTCAATACATACATTGGGTAATATCTCTTCCCTCTAAAAAATCTGAAACTTTAGAATTCCAAAGAAAATATCACTGTTCATATGGAAGCTTCTAAATTGTGTGCTGCCTTTTGATGATGTTTTGAAGTGGTTTGGTTTCTCACTTGCTTCTAAATGTATCAATTGTGAATGCATTGACTCTTTGGATCATTATTTTAACTCATGCACCATTTCTATTCAAGTCTGGGAACAAATGATGCATCGAATCCACTTTCTACATTCTCACCTTGATACTATATGGAATAGACTATCTTCAATTTTGCATGTTCATACTTCCTCTCCAGTTCACAAACTTAGTATCTCTATTGCCCCTTCTCTTGTATGCTGGTTCATATGGATAGCTAGGAATAAATTCATCAATGAAGGAATCCAAGTTTCGGTTCCAAACGTAGTTAGGGACATTAAATAGGAGATCCTTTTAATATTCATGGCTAATTCTATTTATATGACTAAGCCATCTGATATAGAATGGGCAATCTCTGGAACCATCCCACTATTGAGACCACCACCGAAAACCTATCATTATCTCTGAGTGCTAGAATAAACCAATAGATACAACTTTTAAAACTAATTTTGATGCATCATGGATCAGTTCAGGAAATACAGGTTTAGGCATTATAATTAGATCTATTAATGGTGATTTTATCACTACCAAAACATGCTACCTGAATTGTAAATCTGCATTAGAAGCCGATACAACAGATGAGCTATAGATCACCTCTTCTTTTGAATCTGATTGTTTATAGGCTGTTAATATGATTAATAACCCAATGTTAACTAAATGGGAACTTTATAACTTTGCTGATAGCATAAACTCCATGTTAAAGAATAAATCTTTAGTACATACTAACTGACAGGCCAATAAAGTTGCAGATAGAATTGCTAGAACTGCAAGATTGGACAAATGCAATAAATCCTTCTACTATCATCAACTTGATCGGGAAACTAAAGGATAATTTTCCTTAGACAAATTGGGACTTCCTGACATTTGGATTTATGAGTAATAATGAATGGTTGCTGCTTATTTCTTTCTATTTTACATGCAGGGAGTTTAGCTGGCACACCTTACATGATAGATCTCTTGACTCGGATTGAAGATCACAGCTCAATTGCGTTCAACTGGAGATGTTTTCTCAAATGCAACTGCAGATGGATTTCAACTATAGGTTCAGGCTCAACTATGGATGGAAATCAGATTAAGCACAAAAGATCACCTTCTCATACTTTTGGAAAAGCTCAGAGTTTTTATATGTAAATTTTGGCACAAAATACAGGCACAAAATCATAGCTTGGCATACATCACAATACATGTGAATTTTTGGATAATGTACAAGATAGGATTATCCTCCTAAACAATTTGTTTAAGTGGATAATCTAGACTAGCATGTAAAGGATAACTCACTTTCTTTCTACATATAATCGCTTACCCAGTCCGGCCTACCTTATACTAACACGGGTGTGGAGGTATTCGAGTAGGAACAAAGGTGAGTGTCAAACTGCAAAATTGTATTTCATCTTTCTTTTTTAGGTTTAGGGTACCTATAAAACCTTTCAACTAAAAAAAATAGATCTAACATATATAATTTTTTGATCATCATAAATAAGTCCCTCCTTATATTTGACCTTGATTCCACTAGCGCTGTTGCTAGATATGTCCAACTTTTACTGTTGGTTTCGTAAGAAAATTATGTACAAAATACAATATTTGTTCACCACCAATTTTTTTTGGTCTTCCCTAGAATGTTTATTAAAATATAAGTTTCAATAGAATGTCATTTTTTGGTCAGAAATGATTCATTGATCATGGTAGTGAAAAAAACACAATGTTATAAATTAATCACAATAAATGTTTTAAAAAAATGGAAGAATGAGAAAATGGACATCCAAAACTCAATTGCACGGAGTTTAATTAGTAAAAAAATATCATATAATTTAAATATTTTACTAAAAAAATTATTATTATAAAAAAATTATTTTATGATAAACCGTGCAATGACATGTTGTTAGAATCAAACCTTCAAAATTTTGATCATTTTTCATATTATATGGTATCCTTATGCATACAATGTTGATAATAATAAAGTTGTTTCACTAAACTGAGATTTATAAATATTATATAAAGACAAAGTTTTGGGAAAGACCATCTTTCCATAGATTAATGGAAAGAAAATGTTGAATTAAAATAACAGAAAGGTAAAAGGTTTCATTTGCTATATTAAAATTTTACTATGCAACATGCATAGTTATAAATTTATAACAGGATTACTATAATCCAAAAATTTTATCTTTGTTTTGGAACAAATAAACTTTCATTATCTTAAATCATATAACAACCATATACATCATTGCCTATACACCTATTACGCTCCTCAATAACATTCTGTCATAAATTTTAAAAATTTTACCTTCATTTCTTCTAATTTACAGTTTAAATGTTGGGTCTGTATTAATTTAAGGAAAAACTATCTTTTAAAAGACGGACACTTTTATCAATACTTAAGTTATATTATAAATATGTTTATTTATTTATATTTAATAATATTTAATTCATTTCCGTGCAAAGAGTGCAAAGCACGGGTGTTATCTAGTGTGTTAGTAAAGAAAAAACAAAACTAAGATGCATAATAATTTTCTCATAAGGGGAAAACAAATTCCATAGTCGATGGAAAAAAGGTAAGTACATCCACGCAAATGTTTAAGTTTACAGAAATGTACATATTATTTGACATTAACATATCACTTGATAACATTAATGACAATAGGATACCATAACTAGTTGGATTAAGTTTGAGCAATTTCCTTGTAGGATAATTTTTAGTTAAATGAGAACCTCAAATTAATGACATTTGACAAACTCCAATATGCAAATACCATTCTCACTGATGCTGTACACCAAAAAAATTTCCTTCCACCCGCCCCTGTAGAACAATCGACTATTTTCCCACCTAGAAAGGGATGTATCCCACTCCCTCCTGTCTGGGTTGTAAACTATTGTCTTAATCACTAATTAATGGAAAAAGCCACTTGAATTCTTCCAGAGGATTTCACAAGGATTCTCATTACCCTTCCCCCATTTTTCTCTTCAATATACTAATTAAGAATTTTATGAGAATTTTAATATGTTTAACTGAGAATTTCACAAGAAGGTCCAAATGGAATAAAGCTTGCGGTTTTACCCTTCCCCTATTTTTCTCTCCAAATTCAGCGTCTTTTGTTTGCTATAAATAGCAGTTTAGATTTAACTATTAAATTAAGTCATTGTCGTAAAATTTAGATTATAAAATATTTTGAAATTTCTATTTACGAAAATTTATAAATTTCTAAATATGGTGGAAATATTTTAAAAGAAAAAAATGGTGTGTGCATGCATGGTTAGTATTTAAAAAACTTTTAACTTCCAATTTCTCCTTACCTAGTTTGGAAACATAATAAATACCACACATATTTTTCCGTACAATGTTAACCAAAAAATGTAGTTTATTATAGTCATTCTTAATCTAATGCTAAAATCAAAATGTACCTAATACATGCCAAACATGACCATTTAAAATATACATTCAAATTTTACCATGTTTTTTGTTGTAAAACTTAAAAGGAGAATAAAACATTAGTAATTAAAGGAAAAAATAACGAATAAATAAAATAAAATTAATTACCACGACAAACATATATTGGAAGAAAGAAAAGAACCAAACTCTGGCTGACTCTTATGGTAGAACTTCTGGCGGCGCGTGAGTTTTTGTTATTGCACGATACCAGGATCTGCGACACGTGGCCAGATTTTGACGCAAGTGAATGTCTTTGATGTCGTGTGCCTATCAACCACATTATTGTTAAACTTTTTCCTTATTTAAAACCTTTAGATCTGTGAGCGTTAATTCCAATACTCACAGTAATGTTGCCTCCAATAATTCACCGGTGGATATGATAGTATATTTGATAAAGTTTGATGGATTTTGATAGACATCACGTATCTCTACCCCATATAGAGATATGGACTTCTCTAATCTATCTCTTCACTCAAACCCTCATTTCTTCTGTCGCTCTAGCGCTCAAACGTGTTGCGCCAAGGCAAGTCGTGCAAACCCTGATGCTCCGTGCAAACTCTATGCAAACCCTATCTCAGAGTACTTAGATTCAATCTCCCCAATGGATTCATCTTTGAAGCAATGTGGAAAGGGAAGAGGGATAACAACATATCAGGGCATGTTGGAGATAAACCATTTGGATGGGTTGCAAAAGGGAGTACTATAAAATTTGGTCATTTTGCAACTTTTGACATGCGTGAACACTGGCTGCAAAAGAAACATCTTAAAAAATGATTAATGCACAAGTAGATGAACGACCTTATTTCCTCGCATTGTCTGTATTTGTTCCAACGATCTCGCCTTCGTCATGTTCTTCATCACTTTCTCCATTCCATTTGAAGAAATCACTTTTGATTTTTCATCCGTTTTACCCCAATCCCAACTTTCTTATTATTCAATACCACATTTTTACAAACAATGATAGTTTTTGAAACTGGATCATATAGTCTCCATGCCTTGGACTCATCACTCAATCCTATAAAGATGCATTTCCTGCTTTTATCATCCAGCTTACTAATTTTTTTATCAAGTACAAAAACATTGGATATACATCAAAATATTCAAAAATACTTCACCTCAAGCTTCTCACCACTCCATGTCTCCTCTAGATTCTTGTCTTCATTGACATCTATTCTGAATGTGCACATACCATCTTACAGCCTCAGGCCAGAAAGCCTTGAGATTCTATAGATATTACTTTCCTTTTATACTTATGAACATTTTGTTGGCATGTTCTTTAAATTCTTGTTAATTGAATGATTGTTACACCATGTTGGCATACACCTTAGGCTACTTTCATGTTGGCCCATTTATTAATGTACCACGTGTAGTAAAACCTAGATGTAATAGGGGAAACGATACTTTGGAACTGTAGGGGTGTATGGATGTAGGATGCTAAGTCAACCTTACGATGATCATACACTAGTCTTAGCTGGACTTTGAACCTGGGTTGCAAATAGATAAAGCGTAGTAGCAAAATAGGGTTGGTTTACTTCACAACCTTAGAGTCAACAATATCGTGCCTATATGTTTTCCTCTATAAGCCTAAGGAGAAGAATTTGTAGTGTAGTACCCAAGACATATTCGTACGAGGGAGAATCATGTCTGCACAAGTGGTAGGGTCGTTGTTGCACTCTCCTAATGACAAAGGCGATGATGGAAGAATGTATGTTGCAGCAGCTAATATGTAACTTGTAAATGGATTAAAAATGACTTAGAAACACAACACAACAAAGCCTTTAGCAATTAAGTTCCATTGCAACAACAGTGTACCATGGAAAGATTAGTTGATTTTCTAACTCCATTGATGCCTATCATTATCACAACCCTTTGAAGAAATAGTATACCAAATCCCACTCCTTGAACGGTTGATATGGAAAGATGGCCAATAACCTCTTTAGAAGAGCTAAACGATGGTGCCGGCATCAGAGAGATGTCTGCTCAATATGAAATGTAGTAGGGGAATGAACAGAGGATAACATTGCAAAAGGAAAGTGTGAACGGTGATAGAGTTCATTCTCAACGTTTTGTTTAGAAGGATATGACCCTACAAATTAATAACAAGGCAATGGTCTGAGTGAAATTCCACAAACACATTGTCACCGTAAGTAAATTTAGACACAATCAGCAAATAGTAGGTAATTCTAAAAACAAATAGGATATTATGCAGTTCTAAAGGTATAGAATTGTGCTCAACATTAAGAATGGAATTGCCAAAATGAGTAATCATAAGAGAAGTACCATCCCCAACTGTGAATTGGTTATTACCAGCATAGGTATTTCGTAGAGTGGGTTCTTCCACCACCTGCCACTTCCGCCAATAACCCTAAACCCCAGCTCCTCCTGTGACTGCCACTTCCTCCAATAACCTTAAACCCCAACTTCTTCTCCTTCCGCCTTCATAATTAGCCCAAAGTCGCACAGCCCCCCTCCCTAACAAATCACAATAACTCTAGCCCTAGCTTCTCTATTGCAAAACATGGTGTACTTCCTCCAATATTTTGCGCTGAAAGGATGATTAACTTTTCCAAAATAATTGGTGAAAGTGTGAGGATGCGAAGTATACCACATTTTGCTGACACTATGCAGATGTTCTCGAAGAATATTGTCAGATTAGTTGTTCTGTATATTATCCCTACTTGTATCCACAGTTTTGTCGATTTTACGTCTGAAGAGTACAAAACCATTCCTAATAAAATGGAATTATCTCATGTCGATTGTCTAGTTCACTAAATTTGTTGAGGTCTTAAGCTCCCACCAGTTCAATTTCCAAATTCAGAAGATCGGTATGCTCTCAAGGTCTATTCTTATAACTCTACTATACAATATAAGTCTCTGTTCCTTCTTCTCATTTCAGGGGAATGGATAGCTCAGCAAGTTCATGTATGCAATTATATGAATATGTCGATGCTCTAGAGTGTCTTGATTGTCTTTGGAACCATATATTTGTTATTGAGATTCAACTGAAACTATCAATTTAACATCAAACAATTTTTCCCAGAAGAAAACAAGATGGGTAGTTTTTCAACCAGAAAAGGGATAATTTTGTAACCATCCATAGCTAGCTGGAAATCACTTCTTCTGTTTTTTTCTAGACAAAACCCAACCTAGAGAACAAAAACATGAAAACTAGTTTGGATACTTATCAGGGACATCACAAACAAATGTTAGTGATTTCATCTTTCCTATACTATTTTCTCCATCACATATTTAGCTAGAAATCACTTTTTTCAGATAAAACCCAACAAAAAGAGAGAAAAAAACTCCAGACACATATTTTGCTTAGCACTGACACTGAACGAAACAAGCACAATCAATCCATTTTCCAAACCTGGAATTTTTGTTTCATTTAATAAAAAAAAGAGAAAAATAAATGATAAGGAGGGTTTGGATAGAGAATGAGGTCGATTAAGGATTTTCAGTGTTTGTAAAATTCGTGTTAGTAAAGAAAAACAAAATTAAGATGCAAAATAAATTCTCATAAGAGGAAAACAAATGCCATAGTCAATGGAAAAAAGGTCAGTACCTCTATGCCAATGTATAGGGTTACTGAAATGT
>JAULKJ010131500.1:0-15023 GCA_032355405.1 Rubia balearica | reverse complement strand
GATTGGTCACACTCCTCCGTCCATTCAAATTTTCTGGCCTTTTGAAGCACTTTAAAAATAGCAGGGGTTTCTTGGCACCTTTAGAGCGGAATCGACTAAGCGCACCCAATGATCCTACTAGTCTTTGGACGTCCTTAACTGTTCGAGGGGGCTTCATGCTTATAAAAAATTCAACTTTCTCCGGGTTCACATCGATCCCCCTTTCCAAGACCATGAATCCCAGGAATTTTCCTAATCCTACTCTGATCACGCACTTAGCAGGGTTCAGCTTCAGGTTTGCATCGCGGATTCTCTGAAAGGTCTCTTCAAGATCCAGCAGAAATTGGTCATAGTCCTTTATTTTGATTACCATATCATCTACGTATATTTTCATATTTTTGCCGATATAATTTTGGAATAGATTGGTCATAATCCTTGTCTACCAACCTTTGGTAAGTTTCCCCTGCATTCTTCATGCCGAATGTCATTTTCTTATAATAGAACGTCCGTACGTCTATAATGAATTGCATCTTTTACTTTTCCTCCTTTGCTATGAGTATCTGGTGGTAGCCTTTATGGGCATTGAAGCATGAGAGTACCTTATATCCTGCCATTGCTTCAACAACATGTCAATAAAAGTTAAAGAGTAGCTATTTTTGGGACAAATTTTGTGTAGATCCATGAAATTTATGTACATTCGCCAAGATCCATCATGCCTGGGAACCATAATGGGGTTTTCTAGCCCATTCCAAGTAAAAAACATCTTCGATGATCTTTGCTCGAGGAAGTTTTTGGACTTTCTCCTTTATGACATTTGCTCTCTCACGGGCAGACAACCTTCTCTTCTACTTGAAAGGCTTTTGAGAGGGGTTGACATTTAGCCGGTGGACCATCAACTATTTAGGCACTTCTGTGAGGTCGAACGTGCTCCAAGAAAATACTCCTGCATGGTCATCGAGGATATCCTTTAGTTTTTATTTTGCTGTGGGTGGTATCCTCTTTACGAAGGCCACCATTCATGTGATAAAAAAGTCAGTGACTCGGTGTCCGTGGGTTCAAATTCTCCATTTATCGAAGCCACTATATCCCCCCTTCTTTGCTTTTTTTTTCAGGGCTTTTTCCAAACAGCTTCTAGCTGGCAACAGATCCTCCCTGATACCTGCTATCCCCTTCCTTGTAGAGAATATTTTCATTAAATGAAAGGGAGACCATACAGCTCATGCTTGGCACATCCAGGGTCTTCCCAATATCATATTGTAGGGGGATATGCCATCGATCACGGCAAAGCTGCAATCGACCGTCACTTCTTTATCTCCATCAGCGACTCTGACTGAGAGGGTTATGACACCCAAGGGGAGCACCGTCTTCCCAGTGAAGCCAAATAGTGGTGAAGTTGTTCTCCTTAAGCTATCATGTCCTAGATCCAGCTGGTCAAAGCAGTTAAAAAACATTACTTCCACCCTGCTGCCATCATTTACAAACACCCTTTTGACTTAAAAGTCTCTGATTTTTGCGTTGATCATCATCGGGTCTGCATGGGGGGTTTGACTGGGTACCCGGTATTTTTCTGAAAAGGTTATAGCTTCATTGGGTCGAAACCATTTCTGGCAGGGTTCTCCAGGGGGGATATATAGGGATTGGGCTTTAATGGTGGTGTTCGAAGATTGATCACTCACCACCCCATTGATGAAGTTAACCACTCTGTTGGCCTCTTCCTCCCGATTTCCATCCGCTCGAGTATCTGGTTCGGGCCTATCATTTTCTCTTGGTTGATTTTCAGCCTGTTTCCCTATTATTTCCTTGTCGATCTCGACAACCCCAATCGGATCCTTTTTTATAAGGTCTCCAGTGGCGACGTCCTCCTTTTCCCTTCGAGGGGCCCTCTCCTCTTGGTCGCTGGTCTAATTCAGTCACCACTTTCACCTCACACCTCAAATTGTTGTGCAGCAGATAGAGTGTTAAAATGTGGAACTCAGGGTTGTCGTTGCGTATTTCCCATTAAGCTTGACCTCCTCCTCTTAAATGTCTCCCAAATTGAAATATATTTTTACTCACTCTGGTCACTTTATATTGGCACTTATAAAATGACACACATTTTTTGAAAAAGTAAAATTAATGGTGGAGATTGTATTGGGAGAAGATAAAACAAATTGAATGAATGAAATTAATCTAGTATTTGCCATAAAGGAAAAATGCCAATATAAAAAGATCATCCATAAATGATAAGAATGTCAATAATAGAAGACCGGAGAGTACAACGATTTGCATCTCAATTAGGTCTGGAAGGTTCTCAGATTGAGCTTATTAACTTCTACATGCTTGGTTTATGAAGACTTAACACATGAATGGACATAACTCCCCACATAAGGGCATCAGCTTCTCGGCCAAAGAAGCTGCTCAAATAAACTCTTCATTGTCTTTACATAGGGTCCATCGAGACCCTGCGTTGGTGGGCGACTATCAACTTCTGAATCTGACCTGGTTCAAGCCTTTGGCACCATCTCAAGCTCCACTTCCAGCAGTTCCACCAGTGGCATCTGCACAATTGCCTTCTCCTGCTTCCTCTGCCCCTACAAGCAAGGGGAACCATTCAAGCCTAATTCTTATTATCGGAATTGGAGCTGGAATCCTAACGATTGCTGTTATTTGCTTTCTTATAATCTGTAAATGTGCTCATAGTATAAAGAAGAGAGCACCTCTCAAGGAACCTGCAAAAACGAGGGCTGTTGAAGCAATTCTGTCAGCAATGTCTCTTCCTCATCCTCACCCAAGAAGTAGGAGATTTCTGGGTTATGAAGAACTTAAAGAAGCTATAAACAACTTTGAAACTGCTAGCATACTTGGGGAAGGTGGTTTTGGTCGCGTATTCAAGGGTGTACTTAGTGATGGAACTTCTGTAGCTATTAAGAGGGTTACTAATGGAGGACAGCAAGGAGATAGTTTCTGGTCGAGGTTGAAATGCTGAGCAGTCCTGTGAAACTCAATCCTGTGAAACTCGTCTATAAATACTACTAAAACAATAAGTTTTTGGCAAAGTGGCAATTCCACAATTAGCCAAGTCAGCTTGCCATATCAGCTCTCACAATAAATAATTTTAAACAATTAATTTTTAAATTTACTTTATTGTGTTTAATGACTAGAATATTGCTGCAGTTAAATAATTTTGTTTCCAAAATATTCTGACATTCAATGTACTGCGTCTCTTCCCCTTCATTCCTTCTCCTTTATCTTTCTCTCTCTTTTTTTTACTCGTGCAACTCTTCTCAATTTGAGGCGGGCGTTCATGCTGGTACCTGTGTCACTAGGATGGGATTGTATCAACCGATAGCTTTGTCATCAAAATTAATAAATAGCACATCGAATAATGTTTGATTTTGATTGTTTTGGCTCCAAATGGTGTCTTTTTGCTGAGTTTGTTTTGGGTTCTTGGTGTTGATTCTTGTAAAAGTCCACCTCGGATGTTTACCCGAACTTTAAGGTTTGGCATGACATGTTTTAGCTAAAAATGGTGTCTTGTTTCATGTTTTTGATCTGGTTTGTTGGTTTGATTCTTGAAAAAGTCAACCCCAGAGGGTTTGCTTTGAGGTTGACCAAAGTTTGGGTTTTTATTATAGAGAAGAGAGAAAACTGATTGTGGTGAAGTTTCTTGAATTATGACTTCAACGGAAGATGATATATTTTCTGGGATTGGAACTGGATTTCATAAGGAGGGTGAAAAACTGGTTTTACCTTTTTAGTTTAACTATTAGACCTATGTTCCAACGTAGTCTAATTTAACCAAGTATGTAAAGTATATAACGCACGAGACACATAACGTGGTTGCGCAGTTCGGTGAAATCCACCTACTTCTGCAGGGTCTGGCCCAGTTCAAAAAAAATCCACTAATCAGAGATATAGTACAAAGTACATCATACAACTATACTTATCTTCTAATTATAACGGGTGGATTTTACAAGCTCCTCTTGCTACCGATCCGCCTTGATCATACTCCCTCTGACCTCGAAACTCGTCGAAACTGGATCTCCTCCTCCTGAGAAATTAAGGTATATGACTCTGAACTTGATCAACATGTCACGTATGCTGGAACATATAAGGTCTGATTCTTGCAAAGTTCTTCGGCAAAATTTAAATCTGAAGTGCGGATTTTTCTCAATTAAATTCACTCACTTTGCAACCGCTAATGTCCCCTATTTATAGTCCATATGCAGATTGGAATGAACCATGATTATCTCCATAATATTCTTATTCCTTATCTTCTTCTGAAGCATATCCAAATCCCATAAATAAAGAGATTTTTCTTATCTCAAGTATCTCATAATATTCCATCAATCCAATTCCATATTTATAGGCATTTTCCATAATACCACTATGCTTCTACACGGCTAACTCAAATATTACTAAAACTCCAAGTTTCCATAGTTTAATTTCACTGCATGGAACTTCCGCAGTATATTTCAACATGGAACATTTTTATTCTTTAACATAAGTTCACAAATGGCAACACATTAATCCATGAGATGCACAAGACTTTACAATCTCCCCCTTTCACATTTTGTGAACCCAACCATTTTTGAATAATAAAAACCAAAAGAAAAACTTCCATCGTACATAATCTTCAGAATACCAGAAATCCCTCAATGTTGGAACATACATGAATAATCAACTCTGAATTAATAAAAACCAGAAATCCAGAAATAATTCAGAATTACACCAATAATATCCAAAATAATCCATCTCCCCCCTTCGGGGCCATTAAACATGCCAAAGTCATGAAAAAATACGAATAAAAAAAATAATTCATCTCCCCCTTTGGGGCCATTAAACATGCCAACGTCTTGAAAAAATACGAATAAAAATAGCAAAACCAAGAGTCGCTCCCCCTGAACCTAATATTGACTATGTTGGAACATAGTTCGTCAGGAAAAAATCGTTCAGGAGCTAAGCTTCCAACTGATCCTTCTCTTCTTCAAGCTTGTCCTTCTCTGCTTCCAAGGCAGCAAGCTGAATATCAATAGCACGGAACCTAGCATTCAAAGCATCCAACTTATCTTGCTTGTCTTCTTGAGCAGAATCAGAATTACCAGATTTCGGCTTCCATGGTAAGTCCTTCACTTGCCTCAAAATGAAAGTTTTCTTTCTTAACGGCTCAGCCTCCACAATCTCTTCCTTTGGCTTAGCTTTGACTCTTTCACTTCTAACCAGTGTTGATATGATGCACGGATACACCAATGCATGCTTAGCCTTTGGAGAGATAGCTTGACGAACAATGGCTAGGCTTGCTAAATGAGTAGGTCAAGGTTTACTGGCCTCTGTGTTCTAACAAAATAAAGTAACCTTTCCATTTCACGAGTAAGAGCTGTGGTGTTTGAGGATGACATCCAACAATTTACGGCCACCTGATACAGTCCAAAGAACCTGGAGGTCAAGCAAGATGCTTGAGAGTATCCAGTCGTAGCCCATTCAGTCTTTACTCCTCCTGAAAACTCACTCAGAATTTGGTCATCCGAATCATCCATTTCTTCATCAAAACTTCCTTCAAATTCTGGCGTCTTCATCCCCAATAACCTATTAATCCTTTCACCCGAGAAGTTAACTATCTTTCCTTGCACATACACCCAGTCACACCAGGGTGAATCTTCCTCAATATTTCCAACCATAATATTGGAGTACACCTCACAAACCAATTGTTTGTTGTAACCCAGAAAACCTGTGGAAGCCTTCTTCATGCCAATCATATACAGAAAATCAGAAAAACCACTCGGCTTGTGCTATAAATTTACTGGCCTCTCAGCAATGATCTTCCTCTGAGTAAAAACTTCACCCATCTCCTCACAGTTTAAATCATAATATACCTCAGAAAAAACATCACTTACTGGAGGAGGTGGTAGTATGGTTCTCTCCTGTTTCTTTGGAGAGGGTTCTGCCGCCTTGCTCTTCTTAGATGGTTGTGATGAATCAGCCTCATCAACCTTCCTCTTAGCCTTCCTATTCTGGATGAATTCATCAAGAACTTCACCACTGGAATATGCGGCTCATACCCTGCTTGATGCTGCTCAAGGCTATGTGTTCTAACATACTGTTCTTGTGTTGGAACATACTCTGCTTTCTCCTCTGTTTCAGTAGTCTCCATTGTGGGGTCTACTCCCCCTCTCATCAACCCCTTAGCATCATCATAAGTAGCTTCTTCATGCATTGAATCATCTTGATCTCCTGAATCTCTAGTATGACCTACAACTGGATCATCCACCTCCATGGGGTCTTCATCCAGTTCTTCTTGCTAGTATGTTGGACCATACCCACCATCTGGTTCTTCATCACTGTCGGACATCATAATCACCGGTGGTTTTAATGCTCGTAGCTTTTCATCCTTCTTAGTATTCACGGCATCAAATGGAACAATTATCAACTGATCATTAGACCTTAACACTTTCAAATCAACAGTCTCCTCATCAGAAATTTCTTCAACTTTTTCATAACTACTTCTAGGAATATACGAATATACATGGAACATGTCTTTGCCCCTATACTCCTTGTACTCACCCCTCAGCAATTTAACCTCAAAAGACTCAATGTAGTAGATCTCTCTCATGTCTCCTGATAGCACTTCATCCATTTTCACATCTAAAAACTCTACCTTTAGATTTTCTAAATTCCTTAGATCAATAGTAACCCGATTTGCCTGTATCCACTTAGCAAACTCATCTAAAGAATCAAACACCTTTCCCTTCCAAATGACTTGAGTGGATTTTGAGGTGGTAACCTTCTGGTATTTGGGTTGCTCATCGTTGGGAGTGTCATTCTCAGGTTTACCAGAGGTTGATCTTTTCTCCTTGCTAGCTCTCTTCTCGGGTTTGCCAAAGGTGAGGAGAATTGGCTTATGAATTTCGACCATTGTAGAGTCACAGTAGTGTCTTGGTTGCTAAGAATTCTTCTCAGATTGCACAACCTCTCAAAAATAAGTTCAAAAATTTCGAGAGTTTTGGTAGGAGAAGGAGAGTGACCTTGCCAAAATAGAGGGAATATGGGAAGATGGAAAAATTTGAACCAAAAATAACTTCTCCCTTTCTTCACCTTTGTAATCGTGTCCACTTTTACCTCACCAAGGCAATAATAACCTTTCTTACTGAAGTCAAATCATGTCACATCCATAACTTCCAACATACTATCCAACCACTTCAACCTTTCTTCTTTTTCCGCCCTTATTTTTTGTTTTTGTCTATCTAATTTTTTATTATAGATTTTTCAAAAACTAAAATGGTAAATCATAAAATATAAAAATTGCACAGAGGAGTTTCAGGCGTACCTCACATTCGACACACACCAAGGTGTTGTCTAAGAAATTCAAAGGTTGAGGCATCCAACAATTTAGTGAATATATCAGCATATTGCTCACATGTTGGAACATAGACTACTACAACCTCCTTTCTTTCAACCAAATCTCTAATAAAATGATATCAGATGACAATGTTCTTAGTTCTTGAGTACTGAACTGGATTTTTAGATATGTCAATACACTTTTGTTGTCACACAAAATCGTTAGAGGCCCTTACGGAATTCCATAGTCATTCAACATTAGTTTCATCCATAATAAATGTGCATAACAACTTTCGGCAGCAAGATACTCAGTTTCATCAGATGATAAAGAGTTTGAATTTTGCTTCTTACTATACCAGGAGACCATATTCGTACCAATGAAGAAAAAACCTCCAATAGTACTTTTTCGATCATCTGCGTTACCAGCCCAATAAGAATCACTATAACCAATAAGACTTGAATCTTGATTCTTTGAATACCAAATTCCATAATCAGAAGTCTCACTAACACACTGAATAACTCTCTTTAATTAGGTCAAATGAGATTTTTTCGGATCAGCCTGAAATTTTGTACAAGCACCCATGCTGAAACATATTTCTTGTCGGCTAGCAAAAAGATACAACAGACTCCCAATCATGCTTCTGTATTAATTCTGATCAACTGAAACACCTTTCTCACCTTCACCAATTTTTCTGTCATTGCCATCGGAGTTCAAATAGATCGAGCACTACTGAGTCCAAACCTCTTCACTAAATTCAATGTGTACTTGCTTTAACTTATGAATAACCCGTTCTTATCTTGCTTAACTTGAAACCCTAGAAAATAAGTGAGTTCTCTAACCATACTCATCTCAAACTCGGCTAGAATAAGTGACACAAAATCTTGCACAATAGATGATGAAGTAGAGAAAAATACAATATCATCCACATAAATTTGAGCAATCAAAAACTTGGTGGACTTAGAAAGTACAAATAAAGTATGATATACTCCCCTTCGGCGTTAACCTTTTTTAAGTAAAAAGTTAGTCAGTCACTCATACCATGCTCCAGGTGATTATTTTAGACCATAAAGTGCATTCTTAAGTCTATACACATGATGTGGATAATGGGAATCTTCAAACCTTTTAGGTTGCTCCACATATACCTGCTGATTCACCACTCGATTTAGAAAGGCACTTTTCACATCCATCTGATATAATGTATAATTCATAGTACAAACAATAGCAAGCAAGATGTGAATAGATTCTAACCTTACCACTGGTGCAAAGGTTTCATCAATGTCGACTCCTTCCACTTGAGTATATCCTTGAGCCACCAGTCTATCTTTATTGCAAGTAATTTGACAATCAGCATCAGGTTTGTTCTTGAAAATCCACTTTGTACCAATAACATTTACACCTTTCAGACGAGAAGTAAGATACCATACATTATTGCGTTCAGACTGCTCAAGCTCTTCTTGCATTGCCGCAAACCAGTATTCATCAATTAATGCTTCCTTGTAATTATTTGCCTCAATGAGTGTGATGAAACATTGCATTCCAACTATCTTTGGGTAGTTCACTCTAGGAATTGGTCGGGTTCTTCTTGAAATCAGTTCTGGTATCTCTTGTGTTGGAACGTGCAGAATGGGTGTGGGAAGGGTGTTTTAACATACTCTTTTTCATACATTGGTTGCTCTACTACTTGATCATGTGTTCCAACATAGTCTAACTGCACTAGCGGATTGAGCTATGTTGGAACATACTCAAAATCTGGTTGGTTGTCTTTCTCCTTTGAATCCCGTTTTTCATCTGAATCATCCATAACAACATTGATTGACTCCATAAGTGTGTTTGTTTGAAGGTTATACACACTGTATGCTCAACTGTTCACAGAATACCCAGGAAATATACCAACATCACTACAATTGTCAAACTTGGCCAATGGATCTCTATCTCTTAAAATACAACACTTGCTTCCAAACACATGAAAGTGATACATTTGAATTTCTTCCCTTCCAAATATCGTATGATGTCTTGTTGGTAAACGGCCAAAGATACACTTGATTGATAGTATAACAAGCTAAATTAACTGCTTCTGCCCACTATTTTTTGTGCATGCCTTTTTCCGCAAGCATGATTCGAGCCATGTCCTGAAGTGTTCTATTTTTTCTTTAGACAATGCCATTCTGTTGTGGAGTGATTGGAGCGGAGAATTCATGTTGAATAACAAGCTCATCGCAGAACTCACTAAATTGAGAGCTTTCAAATTCTCTGTTATGATCACTTTTAATTCTCACTATCTTTCCGACCAGACTTCCCTTCTCGGTCTGCAATTTTACCACCAAATTTCTAAACACATCCATAGTATCATATTTTTCTTTGAGAAACGCCACCCAAGTATATCTAGTAAAATCATCAACACACACGAAGATGTACTTCTTTCCACTAACACTAGGTGTATTGACAGGACCCATTAAGTCAATATAAAATACTTCAAGATTCCTTGAGGTAGTAATATGTTGTAATGAAGATTGTGGAGACCGAATGTGTTTACCTTGCTGACATGGTATGCGTACAATTTCACTCTTGGTCGTAAGCATAGGCATTCCTCTTACTGCCTTTGAATTTGCGATTTTCACCAAGGTTTTGTAGTTGATATGGCCAAGTTTCCTATGCCAAAATATGCCTTCATCTTGTTTTGAATTTAAACATTTTACTTCTTGCTCTAGAATATAAAAATTATCGGATGATCGAATACCAGAAAGTACTTTATCATTCCCATGTCTCACCACACACCTGTCTTTATGAAATTCAACCGTCATATTGTCATCACACAACTGACTTATGCTTAACAAATTCGCCTTTAAATCCTTAACGGGAAACACATTTGTAAACACCAGAAATTCTTCAATGTGCATTTCACCTTTTCCAATGATACGACTCTTCTTTACATCTCCAAAGGTAGAAAAACCACCATCATATGGTTTTATTTTTGTCAAAAACTCCTGAGTTCCGGTCATGTGACGAGAGCACTCAATATCAAAGGACCACGAGTCTCTAGAATGTGCAATAAGTGAAGCATAAGCAACAAAAAAAATATTCATTCGTTTAGGAATCCATACCTTTCGAACCAGTTTTGATCGTTGGGAGCTATCTATGTTAGAACATACAGACAGCTGACGTCCGTTCATGATATCTCTCAGTAATTTGAGACACTGTTTCTCGGTATGACATTGAAACATGCAATAACTACAAATGAAAGGTTTTTGTGGACGAGTCTTAATCACCTTTCTCTTCATATCTTGAACTTCCATCTTGAAGTTTCCAATATCGCATGATACATTGCCATAACCAATCCCTTGCCGATCTTCGAAGCTCTTTCCCATTGTCAGAATATCTTCAAACTTTTCCTTGCTAGAATTTAACTTCCTGATAGTTACTTCTGCCAACTCTGCCCTTTCAGTCATAGCATTCACCTTCACATTCGTATCTTCAATTTCACTCTTAAATCTTTCAACCTGCACTATCAATTCCTCATTTGCCTCAGAAAATTGACTATTCTCAATCTTTAGGGACTTATTTGCATCTTCCACTTTTAACCACATATCATACATTTTTTCATATGAAGCATAGATGTCTTTGTCACTCCCGGATTGATCTTCATCATCGCTGGAAGTATCGGCAGAATGTATGTTGGAACATACAGTATATGTGTTAGAACATACAGCTGTATCGGTGTTGGAACATACATCCACAACTTTTTCATGAATTTTCGCTCCAAATGCCACATAATTACTGGTAAGTTCCTCTTTATCTTCATCATCTTCACTCCATGAGGTAACATACGGTCTTCCTTGATTCTTTCGGGTATTGGCACATTCAGAATTGATATGTCCAAAACCTTCACATTCTCTATACTGAATCCTTCCTTGCTGTTTTGCTTCACCACCTTGATTCCTCAAGAACTATTGGTTTCCTTAATCCATGCGATTACCACGGTTCTTACCAAAGTTTTGTCCACTTGGTCTATTTCCTCCAGTTCTCTCTTGTTATTTCTTGTTCACAACCTTCTTCAGCATTCTTGAGAAATTCTTAGTGATGAGAGAAATTTCTTCAATATCATCCTCACTCTCTGATTCGTGATCATTCCGCGATGAAGATGCTTTAAACGCCAACTCTTTCTGAGTTTTCTTTGCAGGATGTTCTATGTTCATCTCATACTTTTGTGGTGATCTCATCAATTCATCCAGGGACCTTTAAGACACATCTCTAGCTTCTTTTATTGCCGCAACCTTCATAGCAAAAATCTTGGGTAGTGATATTAAAGTCTTGTTCACCAGCTTAAATTCCTTATAAACTTTTTCCAATTGATAAGCCATATTATACATGTCTATGAGTTTCCCATTAAATGTGGCAATCGTATCATTCTCCTCCATTTTCAATTCTTCGAACTTAGTTTCCAAAATCTGTAGTCTGGATTCACGTACTCGACTGATTCCTTCATGTACAGTCTGCATGATATCTCATGTTTTCTTAGCCTGAAGACATGTAGAGGTGAGTTTAAACTTATTTTCATCCACTGGTGTGAAGGTTGCATTCAATGTTTTGGAATTAGCTAGTTAAGCCTTCAATTCATCTGGAGACCAAGATGATTTATCTATGAGTGTTTGTCTTCTTGAACTTGACTCTCCCTCTATCTCCTTAGAGCTGGATTCTTCATCTTCAGTTGGATGATTTCACTCGTTCTCAACAAAGTGTCATGTAAGTTCATCCAGAGAATTGATAAACACCTTCATGCAAGCTTTCCAGTAATTGTAGTTTGTTCCTTCTGGCAGAGGTGCCCGAGACACATAAGCTCCTTCTCTTTTCGCCATGGTAAAATTGGATCACACTTTTCTTGACACAACCAAGGTAAAATATAAGTGACCAAGCTCTGATACCAATTGAAAAAATTGGTTTTACCGTTTTAGGTTAATCTATCAAACCTACGTTCTAACATATCCTAATTTAACCAAATATGTAAAGTAAATAACGCACGAGACACACAACTTGGTTACATAGTTCAGTGAAATCTACCTACGTCTGTGGGGTCTGGCCCAGTTCAGAATAAATCCACTAATAAGAAATATACAATACAAAATACACTATACAACTATACTTATCTTTTCTAATTCTCGACATGTGGATTTTGCAAGCTCCGCTTGCTACCGATCCGCCTTGATCATACTCCCCCTGACCTCAAAACTCATCGACGCTGGATCTCCTCATCCCGAGGAATTAAGGTATACGACTCTGAACTTGATCAACATGTCACGTATGTTGGAAAATATGAATTCTGGCTCTTGCAAAGCTCACGGCAGAATGTAAATCTGAAGTGCATATTTTCTTAATTAAATTCACACACTTTGCTGCCGTTAATGTCCTCTATTTATAGTCCACATGCGGATCAGAATAAACCATGATTATCTCCATAATATTCCTATTCCTTATCTGATTCTGAAGCATATCCAAATCCCATAAATAAAGAGATTTTCCTTATCTCAAATATCCCACAAATTTCTACAACTCCAATTACATAATTATAGGGATTTTCCATAAAACCATTATGCTTCTAAACGGCTGATTCAAATATTGCTAAAACTCCAAGTTTCCATAAATTAATTTCGCCGCAATAGTCTAGTCGCCAATACTGAACTTCCGCAGTATGTTCCAACATGGAATGTTTTTCTTCTTCATCATTAGTTCACAAATGCCAACACAATAATCCATGAGATGAATGTGACTTTACAGTATAGATTTTCAGAATGTGGTTCTCTGAAAACCCCAAATTGACGCGACAGATTCCGAGCCCATTATATGTGTTTCTGAGTTTTTCGTGTTTAAGGAGAAGCTTTCGAACCAGGGAAAGGTGATTATAGGTTCGGGAGAATGTGGGTTTAATGTGGTGGTTGATGGGGGTACGTTTTGAGGTGCCCGGAAGTAGGTGGAAAGTTGAGGTGACTGGAGGGCGGGGGTTCGTTTTGAGGTAACCTGAGGGAGGTGGAGGCTGGCCAAAAATAATCCCTCTACTAATCGGTGGAGAATTTTGACTCTGGCGGCAGCGGTTTCCAACGGAGGGGAGGCGATTTGCGACGGAGCATCACTGAAGAAGAAGGAGGGTACTTATGTCATTTCATTTCTTGTCATCGCCGGAATTTCATGGGTCAACGCCGAAATTAGGGAGTTTGGTTATATCAGCACAAATTTTTTGAAAGTTTGGGTTAGATTGGCACATACAATAATTAGTTATGGTTAAATTGACACTTTCTCAAATTGCAGGGTGATATTGACACTTTCATCATAAAGTTAGGGTTATAAACTTATATATCCCAACGAAAATTAAAGTTTAAACAGAAGACGTTGGTGGGAAATTAGCCGGCATCCAACTCTCTCCTGTTTTGCCGCATCCCTTCTTCTTCCATCTTTTCCCCCATCTTCCCATTAGGGGAGATGAGGAACAACCGTTTATTTTAATTTATGTTTTTCTTATTCAATAAGTGTGAGATTTGTCTCCACAGATTAGTTTTGTTCTTCGACCTGATCGATTAGATCGTTGTGTTCATGATATGATAGCTCGATTTAGCTGTTCACGTTGATGTATTGTTCTCAATCTGCTTTTTTAGATCGTGTGTTCGTAATTTCATTTGGGATTTTATTTTTGGGTTTCCATTAATTTAGATATGTAAGATCTGTATTTTTTAAGGTGTTTACAGTTTAGACAACATAGATCGTGGTTGGATCAAGTGGTGTTACAATTATAGAAGATCCTTGTTTGGCGCGGTGATATTGATGTATGGTACACTCATCTTTGCTAACTGGTCATGATTTTTGCGGGAAACAAGTTAATATTCCCGAGAGTGATGTTACAACTTTTATTGGATCTCTAATTTGTAACAGTACAGACGATTAGTTTGGTTAACATATAATTTAGATATCCTTGCAATATGTTAGTTATTGCTAGAGGCTAGTTAGTTTGGATGTCAATTTCACTCATTGTAATCGCTGCTGGACATTTTTTTCGGCATCTTAAAATGATTAATTTAAAAAAAAATTGAAAAAAAGAAGAAGCTAACTATCAACAATTAAATTTTATAAATCGCTTAATAAGAAAGGAAACCACATTCTCGGATCAATTCATCATGTCAATTAGGGAAACGCAACACCTGCAATACAAACGGTTATATCACGATCGAGATTAACTTGCTTCTCGCAAAAATCATGATCCCATAGGAGGGATAAGCGTATCACATATCAATATCACTACGTATGCCAAACATGGATCTTCAAAAACTGTAATACCACTATATCTGAAGCACGATATATCTTGTTCAAACTGTGAACACCTTAAAAAATACCAATCGATCCATAAAAATGGGAATCTTGACACAAAAACACAAACGAAATCATGAATACATGACGGTCTGTACAACTAGATCAGAAAAAATCATTGATGTGAACAACTAAATCGAATGATCATAATGAACACAACAATCTAATCTATTAGTTAGAAGAAATTTACTAATGTATCGAGATAATTCTACACTTATTTGATAACATAATTTTTTTAGAGAAAAGTGCTTTTATAACCCTACCTAGTTGACATAAGTGCCAATATAAGCTTTTGATAACTGAAAGTGCAGATATAAACCTACCTCAATATAACCTTTTCCGACATGTGAAGGCCGAATTCGATGGAAAAGTCAATTTTACC